>JASSRZ010000060.1:8006061-8028152 GCA_032164315.1 Malacoctenus gilli
GTGTGTGTGTGTGTGTGTGTGTGTGTGTGTGTGTGTGTGTGTGTGTGTGTGTGTGTGTGTGTGTGTGTGTATTCTTGGAAGACAGGGGAACCTGACACCTCCAGTCCACTAGCGGCCAAGGACGTGCCGGGACGGAGACGGAGGGACGGACACCGCCGCCGTCGCGAGACGTCGTCTCCGAACCGACGCGGCGGTTCCGCCCGACGGCGGAGTCGTCCGATCGCGCCGCATTAATCCGGTGACATCATCATGATGAGGCGGCGCTGATGCCACGTTGGCGTCGCTGGCCGCCGGCGGGGGAAAGCCGGGGGCGTGTAAAGGTCGCCTTAAAGGCCGCGGCGGTGACCGAGCACCGCACGCCGTGCCAGACATTTTTACTGGAGCACCTGTTCTTCCTCGGTGGTGGCGACGCTCTGCTCCGTGTGTGTGTGTGTGTGTGCGTGTGTGTGTGTTCACCTTGGCCATGCCGATGGAGCTCGCATTGATCTCCGTGATCCCCTGATTGGTTTTGTCTCCACGCTCCCACATCCCATAATCCTGTGGGGGGGGGGGGCAACCAGAGAGGGGAGAGCGGCGGATGAGCGCGACGTCGACCGTTCAGCATTGCCATGACGACGCCCCGAGCACAGACTTACGGCCACTTTGTACGCCGCCTCGATGTAGAACATGAGGTTCTGGACCACGTCCACCTCGTCCTGCGTGTAGATGATGTGAAGGCCTGCGGCGCACACACAGGAAACACCCCATCAAAATAATGGTCCCAGGCCGATTATCTGCAATTTCCTGGTGTTTTTCAGAATAAAAGCTGGCTTCTCTTCTGAGGAGGCCTCGGAGCCCTCCCTGTGATCACAAAAGACGTTACCGGACGCGGTCATCTGGGCGAGGAAGAGCAGGAAGAGCGAGGTGGCGTCCACCTGCAGGTGTCCCCACTCGTCGTCCCCGACGACGGGGGCGCAGGTGCCCGGGTTGTACTTGGCGTGCAGCGAGTCGGAGGTGCTGCGGCTGTATTTGAACTTCTCCACCTTGTCCATCTGAGGACCGCAGAGAGACGCCGACGTCAGAGCGTCCAAACGGGTGGGTTTTGAACTTGAGGACAGAGGGACAGACAGAGACACCGTACCTGTCTCATGATGCACTGGAGGACACCTCTCATGAGCTTCACCACACTCTGGGAGAGAAAAAGGTCAGAAGTCAGTGCAGAAACACGAGCCGACACCCGTGTATTCATTTCAGAAGAACCCGGCGCTATTTCAGGGTCCAAAATCGTCGACTTTCAGCAGAAATAAGAGGACAAGAAGCGTCTCGTGGACGGACGGACAGACGGACGGACGGGGGGGACGTTGGACGGGCACCGACCTGCTCCAGCTCGTAGGCTTTGGCCTTGTCCTCGTCGCGGTCTGCATTCTTCCGGTAGGCCAGGCTCAGGCCCCACACGGACACGATGCTGTACACGTTGTCCCTGATCCAGGCGTCCGGCATGTCCGGGCTGCCCGGCAGGAGGCCCGTGACCGGGTTCTGTAACCGGGAGGGGTCAAAGGTCAGGGGTCGGCGGGGGCTCCTGTCAGGACATCACTTCCTGTTCCTTTCTGACGTTTATGTCTCATTAATAGCGTCTCAATGGACCAGTTAAGTCCACAGATGCGATGCTGACAGCTGGAGTCCTAAAAGAGACGTTTTTTCCTGCTAATCCAGACAAAAACCGCCATCCTGGCAGCGGTCGGATCTGCAGAGGATTATCTTCAACATCCAATAATATGCCGTCACCGTGACGACGTCCACTCCTGTAAAATCAGGCCTGAATTCATGCTGGACTTCCTGGATATCAGCTGGTTTCTGTTTACCTGTTTATTTCTTGCAAAAACGCACTAAATTGGACATATTGGGGGATATTTCTTGATCCCTACTCATCACTGTTTTTCAGAATAAAAGCGTGACAGACTCCTGATGGTATGAAGGCTCTCAGATGTTAAAAATAGTGGTGCAGCAATCAAATAAAGAGATAAATTAAGAATTTTAGCCGTTATTTTCGTATTTTTAACATAAAATTTAACAAAAATGAAATAAATTAGAAATATTTGAGGATTTATTACGGTATAATTACACTTTCACAAGAAAAAACACCTTTTTTGGTACTTTTTGAGAAGTTTCCACATTTCTTTTACAGTTTCTCAAACTGTCAAATGTTGATAAAAAGTGTCATTTTTCCGTCTTATCAATCAGATAAAAAGTGCAGCTCTCTGATTACGTGCAGGCTGCACCTGCGGCAGTGCTGCATGAAATTAATCGCGATTAACGCGAGTTTGTCGCGTTTTGCAGAGTCGCAGATTAACGCCGTGTGTAACTCGAGCGTGGCGTGTTTTCGGGACGCCGCAGTCTTACGAAACGTCGCCGCGGTGCACGACAGGGGGGAAAAACCCGAGTTTCGTCGGCTTTACTCTGGGACAAACTTCACCTGAAGACAGTTTCCGTCATGAAAAGTCTCCGAGTTCCGGGAACGGAGCCTACCTGGTGCCGCAGGATCGTCTGCTGCACCGTGCGGGCATAGTTGTCCAGCTTCACGCCCGAGTTGCTGCGGCTTCTCATGGTGACGGGTCAACGGTTCACTCCAGGCTCGGTAACCGTCGCGAAGTCCCCTCAGAGCGGCGGACGGAGGCTCATTCCCCCCGCGGAGCTCCGGGGTCCGGGCAGGCCGGCGAGGAGAGGAGGGAGGGCGGGCGGGCGGCGGAGGAGGAGGAGGGGGGGTCTCGTCGGAGGTCCTGCTGCCCGGCTGCTGCTTCCAAGGCGGCGGGAGGCGGACATCCAGCCCCCGGAGAGGTAACCTGAAGCTGCGGGCCGAACGGGTCACCGGATCCGGCCGCCCCGAGCGGAGCTGAGGGCTTCACAATAAGAGCACGACGGCAAGGGAACGTGAAGCTCCGCAGAGTGCAACTTCCGGCTTTGAAAACTACAAAATATCTCAAATTAACTTTTTTTTCTCGACATTTTCCGAATAAACAAAATTCCCAAATAAAATTGTGATGTTTTCTTCGTATTTTTATTTGTTTTCGATAATAATGGAACGATTAATAATTGCAAAAACAAAAATTATAAAATATATTTGCTAACAAAAACTTCTTAAAGTAAAACTACTTTTCTCAAACGTTACTCATGTTGTTGAGTAGAATATATAAATTGTATTTTTGTCAAAATAATTTTATAACATGTTCATCAGAGGTGTGATGTAAATAGGAAGTATTCATCAGTAATGTGTTTGTAGTTGCGTTGAAATTCCGTTTGTTCCTTTTCTTTAACATATAAACACACATAATTTCTTTTTTTTTTTTAGTCTTCTCGGTCGTATTTCTCACTGAAACAAATAAAAAAACTCATTTTTCAGTAACTTTCCAAACTTTATTTCAAAGTGTGTGAGCACAGGAATACACATTACAGGAACAGACGAGTCATCATAAATCTTTCTGTTGTTGTTTTTGTTGTTTTGGATCCTCTTTGAGGAAAAAAAAAACGCCTGTCTTCTCTGTCTCACCGGGCACAAACAGTTTACTGTTGTAATAAAGCGTTTGGTTCTGAAACGAGGCGACCGTCTGTTAAATCATCAGCGCGGAATATATAAAAACATCCTAAAGCCATGTTGTTGTTGTTCTTTTTTAATAAAAATTTATTGTACACATCATTATCTTCCCATTCCCTCCCAACTCAGTAAATAAAACCAGGGGATAGTAACATGATCTCAGTAAAATATTAACAAACTAGATTACAAAACAACAAATATCAACACAAAGTGAGAGGCAGAAGAAAAAAACAGGAGAAGTAAAGTGTGGCAGTAATAAAATCAGGGCTACCAGCAGAGAGACGTGCTGAATCAGCGCTTATAGTGGTTACAAGTCATGCAGCAGCTTTCACTGTCAAGGGATAAATCGGCCACTGGAACTCAGCAGCAAACACTCAAATGCTTTCTTTATTTGCACACTTTCAGCGTTCGTTTCGAAGTTTCAGGTGGAAAAACGAGCATTTGATCAGCTGGTTTTATCCGAGGACAGTGAGAAGACAGACGAAATCAAAAATAATAACAAAACAACAGGAGCCGACAGCATTACGGACCTTCGCTCGAACAAACTTGACTGAGAAGGACAGGAAGCACTATGTACAGCAAGAATGAACCTGTCAGAGAGCGTGTGTGTGTGTGTGTGTTGCTTCCTGCTGCCGGTTTGATGCGTGTGAAAGTGACAAAAGGGAGAGTTTACGGAATAAAAATACTAGTTTGGTCACAAAATAAAAGTGTTGGAGAAAAAAAAGGCCCCTTTGACGTTTTATTTCCGTTCCTATGAGTTCACATCAGTGCAAAATCAGTCGTTTACTCTCTTGTTCTACAGATTCTGTGTGAGATGTGAAGGAAGAAGAAGAAGAAGAAGTGCTGCGTTGAGCTGGAGCTTCACAAAGAGCCGATCGCATGAACGTTGCCTTTCACGTGAACTGTGTGGGAGTCGTAGCACCAAAGAGTCACACTGTGAAACCCGAAGGTCCGCAGAAAAACGTTGCACTTGTGTTTTTGCATGTTGTCGTCCATGAGCACCCTGGTTTACCACCATTCATTGAGAACCGTTTGTCAAAAGATGCACCAGAAAGAAGATTTGGTTATTCTGTTAAACGTGTTAGTGTCAGAAGCAGGTGCTACAACAAAAATGTCCCAAAAAGGAGCTGAAGTGTTCACTGCTTTGCTAAAAAAAACCAAACCAATATTTCCTATTTTTCGTGTCAGCAAAGTACAACAAACTTCACCAACTGCAGCTGGATTATTAGCGTCATACCACGTTCTACCACCAGGTGGTGCAATGGGTCACTTTTTTCCTCAAGATTTTTAGTCTCACCTAAAAGAATATTTTATTTCACTGTAAAAAGAAAACAAAAAACCAAACGTACCCACTTGGCTTGAGGCACTTTGTTCTTGTAATACCACTTTCTACCACCAGATGGTGTGGCAAGTGACTTTTTACTGATACTTGAGCACTTACACTTTTGAACGTACAATACTTCATAATCTGTTTGGTTTAGTAAATAAGGTAACTTCAGCAGCTAGTGCTAATTGGTTTATCTATTCTGTACCACTTTGAGTCGCTTCAATGTGCAGTGTGTTTCTACTCCAATAACAGCAGAAAAAAAGTATCCAAGTAGTATTTGTGGAGGTGGATACTACGGCATTAGCATCGCGACTTTTACCGTGACCTTTAACCCCAAAGAAATTGGCGGCCATTACACTGGGAATGAGAATAAAAAGCAGGATCTGTGAAGTTGGATTTCACTTCAGTTAAACCAGTTCAGAAAGAAAAAAAACCACACGAGCCACAAACTGTGAGATCAACCGAGGACCCGCGACTCTGAACTGACTCATCTGAAGCAGGCGTCCGAGCCCTCGAACTTTAGCGGCACAGTGCTTTCCGAAAAAGAGCCGGCACTCTCCGAGGTAGCCGAGAATGGTTCTCGCTAAATGAAAAGCCATAACGAGAAAAAACAAAAAAAACAGACACAAAATGAACACAAACATAAACAATAGCACCATTGTCAGTGATAATCTAGAGAAGAGCGAATGCACGGCGCCCCGTCTCTCTCTCTCTCTCTCTCTCTCCACTTCCTCCCTGTCGCTTCTTGATTTATTGAGACTTTCGTTCCTATCGGGGGGCATAAAAACCATCGGTGACGCAGGAGACGGGCTCATTCGCGGTCAGTCACATGTTCTTGTTTGTTTTCCATCCGTCAGCATTCCCTCTCTTTATTTTGCCAAAGTGTGAGTTAGTGATTCCCCTCCTGATGTTTCCCACCACGTTCGCACCCCCCACCTCCACCTACTACAAGAGCTTGCTGCAGACTTGGCAGCGGCTGACTTTGGAGCGCTCCTGGCCCCCCTTCAGGGTCTCCTGAACCGGCGGGTAGATGAACTCCCGGTTGGGGTCCACGGTGGTCAGCCAGAAGCTGTATTTATTGGCAAAGTAGTGGCACGTGCCCTTGGCTCCATTGCACTCGATGAAGGGAGTCGCGCGGAAGTCCTCCAGGCAGGAGCCGGGCGACACCAGGGACTGACCGCCGCCCTCGGCGCCGGCTGCTGTGTGCTGTGGGGGGAGGGACAGAACCAAATAAAGTGTCTAAACAAGGAACTCCAATTCAAGTGAATCATGACCCCCCCCCCCCTGTCTAAATCTTGGTCCACCCACCATGAGGAAGGAGTATCCAATCCAGAGACTCCTCCAGCCAGGGGGGCAAGTGGGGATGGTCAGGTCCTGACTGTGGACGGCCACAGCCTGAGACGGAGCCTCACACACCGAACACCTGGTCAAACAACAAGACCAGTGAACAATCAGCCTTCCTGCTCCTGCAGTTTGACTGTCCGGTGACTGAAGACCAGCCTACCTGCTGATGTAGGGTCGTATCTGCTCCGAGGCGACCGGCATCATGGGAATGGGCGCGGTCGTGGAGAGCCAGTAGGACTTGTCGTTGCGGCTGGCGTAGTAACAGATCTCGGTGGGGGAGCAGTAGAGGAACGGGATGGTGCTGAACCTCGGCAGGCAGGACCCTGGCTGACCTGAAGAAACAAAGGAGAAGATATATGTTGATTTACATCTTTATGAGTTAAAACCTCACTGGTTAATGCTGACATATCAAAACCTGGTGTCTCCTGTTAAACACTTGTTGGTCTCGTACCGAGGTCTTGGTTGTGGGCCTTCTCCTGCCCCTCCACGTACAGCAGGCTATACCCCTCCCACAGCTGCGCCATTCCCTGAGGACACATGGGAACCTGGGAGTTCTGACTGTGCTTCACCAGAGTGTAGCCGATGCTGGAGCTGCGCCCCACGCTGCCGGGAACACCAGGCCGCCCGGCGGCACCGGGGGAACCTGTAAGAACGAGAAATGAATCAAACATTGAAGCTTTGATATGTTTGAAAGTCTATTTGCTGTCACAACTATTAGAAGCTTCAAGAACTCTTTCTTACCCTGTTCGCCGTTTGGCCCAGGAAAACCGGGGGGTCCGGCATCACCGACAAGCCCAGGCAAACCGGCTGCACCAGTCCTGCCAAGCTTACCAACAGAACCAGGGCGGCCCTTTGGACCTGCAGCATGAGGGGAGCGTGTCAGAACATGGAAAGCTTGATCTGTTTGTTTTGTTCAAATTAGTAGATGGTCACAATTCTTCATGGCTCACCTGCGCGTCCAGAACCACCAGGCTGGCCAGGATCTCCAGGGGAACCAGAGAGTCCAGTCACTCCAGGATAACCCAAGTCCCCAAAAGGCCGCACATAGTCTCGAGGTCGAGGCAAAGTGATTCCTGGAGCTCCCTTTGGCCCACGAGGCCCTGAAGACACAGGGATGGAGAAATAATACGTGAACAAAAGAAGATTTGGAGTATTAATCAAAAAAATCAGATGAGGACGGTTCACACTGACCTGTGAGTCCTTTTGGACCTTTGCCTCCAAAATAACCTGGATCACCAGAGAATCCCTTGAGACCCGGACCTCCGCTGTAGCCAGTCTCACCTCTCAGCCCTTTAAGGTAAAAATTACACAACTTTACCTTCTATTCTGTTGTAAAACTGTCGAAAACAAAGGCAAGTTCAGTTGGGAAAATCTTCCTCCTGGACTTCTCTTCACCTTTGAAACCGGGGCTGCCAGGGAGTCCGGGGCTTCCAGAAAACCCTGGTTCTCCTTTTCTGCCTGGGGAACCTGAGAAACCTGGGAGGCCAGAGTCGCCTCTGTCTCCCTGGGATGTGCCAGGTCCAGGGGGGCCGGGAGGACCAACTGGCCCTTGGAAACCTGGAGGAGGAAAAACAGAAACACTTTGTTATAATGTGAAGAGGGATGGGAAAAGAAGTAACCCGAGGATAGGAATTTTACCGTATTCGCCATCCAGTCCAGGGAGCCCGGGGTCTCCCAAAGGACCAGGCACGTCTGATCCGATGGACCTACCAGGAAGTCCAGGTCGACCTGGGAACCCTGGCAGTCCAGGACCACCTAATATCCAGAAAAACACAACCCAACCATTTATTTTGATCTGTGTACAGAGTCGGTATTTTCCTTCTCCCCATTCTTGATCTCACCTGGGTCTCCCCTCTCTCCCTTCCCTCCAGGAAAGCCTGGTCCTCCAGGGTAGGAGACGCCTCGCTCGCCTTTCAATCCGGGAGCACCAGATGCACCAGGGCGCCCGCCTGCACTTCCACCTGGACACAGATGCAACCAAAGTTCAACATCAAATTCTGTTCCAGTTGCTAACGATACATTAGCTAGCAAAACCTCTGTGGTAATTCTATGCTATCACAAAAAATAGGTCCTTGCCTGGTGTTCCAGGAATTCCTTTGGGTCCAGCAAGGCCGTTAAGTCCATCCAAACCAGGAGGTCCAGGCAAACCTGAGAAGAAACACCAGAGTCACTTGGTTCCATTCACAATTTACACTCCAGCAACGTTAAATCCGACCCCCTCTTCCAAAAAAACAGGTTAAGGTGTATGAAGAGCTTTTCTCTCACCTTTAGGTCCAGGACCTGCAGGACTTCCAGGCAAACCAGGACCCCCATCTGGTCCACTTCTCCCTGGGAATCCAGCCTGACCCTTTGGCCCAGGAAAACCAGGAGCACCTGTGCCGGGTCAGAAAAAGTACGGCTCGTGAGGAGCTCTTGAAGGATTTATAGTGACTGGTTATGCTGACGTGTTTGTCCCTCACCTGTTATTCCAGGACCCCCAGCTTCTCCAGGAAGCCCCTTTGCTCCGGGGAAACCCGGAGTGCCTGGAAAGCCATTGTCACCGGGGGCACCGTCGTTACCGCGACCACCTAAGAAAGAGACAGGCAGTTTCACTAACTATTTCCAATACTGATTTACAGACAGACTGAGGGGAAGATCATGATTGTCTGCAGTTAACATAAAAAACAAGTTGCATCGTACCAGGGAAGCCTGCGTCTCCTGGCAGACCTTTAGCTCCTGGACCTCCGGGATAACCAAAGCTGTCACCGGGTGGACCTGAATCATAGACGTGTGTGTCAATAAGTCTTCAAATTTCTTGTTAAATATGACAGATAAGGTATTTTTTCAGCCTCATCACTCAACATACCTTTACCACCAGGCCGACCAGACTCCCCAGGGTTTCCAGGTAACCCAGGTATGCCTTCGTCACCCTGAAAATCCCAACAGAAACTTAAGACACCTTCCAAACCATACCGTTTCTATTGTATGCATTTGTGTGTCTTTCTGTGCATGTTTGTACCCTTTCTCCAGTCGAGCCAGGAAATCCAACGATTCCAGCCTCTCCTTTTGGTCCGGGGAAACCTGGAGGTCCTGGCTGCCCGGGATACCCAGGCACTCCGGGCTGACCTTTACTCTGCTCAGCAAAACCAGGAAGTCCAGGCAGACCCTGACGACCAGGGAGACCTGGCAGACCTTTGTCACCTGAGACACAAGACAAGGAGGAGCGATTTCCAACAGAGATGTTGATGGGAAGGAACGATTACACCAAAAACGAAGAGTCAGGGAAGGCTGGTTTTGGCGATCTGAGCAACTTTATTTAGTTCCAAAGAATCAAAAACACATTGGATGTGATGATACCTCTTGGTCCAGGGAATCCAGGTAAGCCGCTACCTCCGTAGTTTCCAGGGTCTCCATTCGACACTCGGCCTGAGGGAAGGGCTATGCCAGGCAAACCGGGAACTCCAGGGTATCCTCTGTCTCCTGCACAGAGGAAAGACAAACAGCACGAACATGTAAATCTGAGAGCCGGTTCTTACTCCAAACTCATCATGATACCTTCTTCATTACTCGACCTTTCTGTCCTGGGGCTCCAGGTCCTGCAGAATATCCATCCCTTCCAGGCCCTCCAGGCAGCCCTTTGCCTCCAGGGAATCCTGGAGAACCGGGGCGACCCGGTAGTCCAGGGAAGCCGACGACACCAGGGAATCCTCTTTCACCTGTGAAAATGAAAGACTTAAAATCACTGAACTGCATGGTGGCTCACAAGGGTCCTTACAAGGCAAAAGTCGAATCCCAAGTAAGACCAACAATGATTAAAAAGTGATAACGGACCTTTAACTCCTGGGATTCCTGGTATTCCCTCTCTGGTTCCTGGTCCTGGAGGTCCAGGAGGACCTCTCGACCCCGGTGTTCCAGGGGTGCCTGGCAGTCCTGGGGTTCCTTTCATGCCAGCAGGTCCTGGGAAACCCGGGTCTCCTCTGTCTCCCTTCCTGCCGGGGAAGCCTGGCGAAGGAGACGAACGAACTCAGACAGAAAACTGGGGGCTATCCACCAAGTATTGATGGAAGATTAAGGACCGTATAAAAGAATAAACATATTTTGTTGATGATTACGTGAAAAGGTTTCAACTTACCTTGTGTTCACATAAACTTACCTCAAAGAGATTATTCGGTTTGTCAATAAACCAAATGATTCTTTACATTATTGTTTTATAAACACACTGACACACACACGCACAACCTGGCAGTCAACAATGTAATCACACAGATTCCTTTACATTGTTTCAGCACTATAATTCGCCTGTAATTGCACTCGAAATTAGAGACGTCACTGAGCGGATTTAAACTTCGGATACAAGTTTTCACACGGGAAATTTCAAGTGCAATTCCAGGCTGAATTAGCGAGTTTTCACCGCATAAGCTCGTACTATAGAACAGCACGCTAACACTATGGTCTACACTCTTAAAAAACGTATTTGCAACACATCTGTGCAGCAAAGTTGTGGTCGTTTTTGCTGACTCCAATTCAGAGGTGTGATGAGAATAAAATACGATTTTAAGAGTGTAGAAATGAAGCTGAAGCCGTCACTCAAACCTAAATTCAAACACAAACTGGTTAGATGCAACGATATGATAAAATAAACGGTTAGTTGGTGAGTGTTGGCAGTACAGATGATGAACTCAGCGCAGGCAGTTAACAACTAACTTTCTGAGAGCAGGATGAAAAGACGGAGACAAAAGATGGATGGATGATGGAGGAGAGAGAGAGAGAGAGAGAGAGAAAGAGAGAGAGTGTCTCACCTTGGCAGCCTACAGCGAATGACCCGACACCAAGAAGGAAAGGATGGAGGGATGAGAGCATTGGGTGGAGATGATGATGGTGGGAGGAGGTGGTGTGAAGGGAAGGAGGGAGGAAAGGAGGAAAACATAAAAGGAGGAGAAGAAGACAAACGTTTGGGTGATGCAGGGTTTAAATAACAAAACAGGCAACTTGGGGAAAATTGTGGAAGAGACTCGGTGAAGAGAGAGAAAAGATGAACCGACACTGATAAAAGTGGAAAGATGAGCAACTCTGATTTTACTTCAAATCGTCTTTCACGGTCACTTCCTGAAAGTTTCAAGACAAATCCACGTCATGGTCTCTCACCTGGGGGTCCGGTCAGTCCCTTCGGGCCGGGAAATCCAGGGCGCCCGGGAGCGCTCCCCGTCGCCTCGCCCGGCAGTCCAGGAAGGCCTGGAGCACCGGGGTACCCATCGACTCCGCGCTCTCCCTTTAGCCCGGAAAAGCCGGAACGTCCGTCCGAACCTGACGGAGGAACGAAGGAGTCAGCAACAACAAGGCAGCCTCAGATTTTACGGACATCTCTGTCTCAGACCTACCAGGCGTCCCGGGTCCTCCAGGAGTCCCTGGCAGGCCCTTGTCTCCTGGGAGTCCAGGTAAGCCGTTCTGTCCAGGAGATCCCGGCGTGGCCCCAAGCACCTCTCCAGGCTGACCTTTAGCCCCAGGACGCCCCGGAACGCCGTCCTTTCCTCGGCCACCGTCGAACGTTGATCCTGGGATACCCGGGACACCAGGGTCCCCTCTGGGTCCAGGGAAACCTGCAGGACCAGCAGGAAAAGGCACAAAACAAAGCCGAACGAGACAGTGAGTGTCAAGGGAAACCAGGAGTGAGTCTGACTCTGGTCCTGATTTTTTTCACCTTGAGGTCCAGGCTGGCCTCCATAACCGGGGTCCCCTCTTTCTCCTTTAGCACCATTGAAGCCAGAACCTCCAGGTCCTCCAGGCAGGCCAGGCTGACCTTTACCGCCTGAAGAACACAAAGTATCCCAGCTCTTGATCCAAGGATTTCAAAATGCAAATGACTTTAAAGTGACTTTTTAAGATTAAACATTTTTCAAGCGTATCTAATCCCCAATTTTTTACTTTTTTCATCATTTCCTGTAAGAAAAAACAAGCCTACACACACAACATTGATAAATACACAAGCACAACATGTTTGTGTTCAAGACAAAAACTGACCTGGTCGTCCAGGGATACCGGGCACACCAGGGTCTCCGCCCTCTCCAGGTATCGAACAAGGAAGCACTTGACCTGGTAGTGGTCACACAAAGGTTATCTTGCGCACTTTATGAGCAAAATATCAACATTTTCCAAAAGATTTAAACTTGTTATCAAGACTTTTCGTGGTCCATCTACTCAACAGGTCTTATTGGTGGACATTCAGCCTGTAAACAGTACTTCTACTTCAGAAAACAACCTACGACTTACGTTACCAGGTCCCAAACAACCACACTCTGTAAACTCTGTGAGACACATTTGGTGACAGTTTTCCGACGTCTTGATTGTCTGTCGCGTCCATTCACGCCACTTCCTGCGTTCAGATGAACTTCTCCGTGTTAATTCGATCATGAGAGTTATGAATGCCGTTTTGTTAGTCGCAAATTTGTTGGGATGAGGATGGACGTCGGAGGGCTTTGTTTGGTCAGCTGTTTTGACCCCCCCCACCCCCCAGCCCACCCCCGGTTACAAGCACTGCGCAGCGGAGGCAGGACTGGGAAACAAGCGGCAGGTTTCAGCAGCTCTGACTGGAAGAAGAGGCGAGCACCTACAAGCGCGGCTGTCAATCATCCAATCACTCCCCTGAGACACGGGGGGGCGTGGCGTTTCAATCAGCACAGCTGTATAGAAATGACTGAAAGGAAGACGGTGGTTTCCTTGAAGACTACACTTCCCATGAGCACCCGGGTTGGAGGAGGTTTTCTTCCTAACTTCTCATCGGTCATCTTATCGTCATGAAACATCTCTGGGCTTCTCTGTCACTGTCTCAGCTCCCATCGGTTCTCTAACTGACACGAACGCTATGAGCATCCTGTCCGAAAAGGTCATTTACCCACCCGTTCCCTCTCCGGCGCCAATAACCCCTCCACAGCTGTTTTCACCTAGACAGATACACATGCAGGGGAAGTTCAGACAGAGAGAGAAAAGAGGGAGAGAGAGAGAGAGAGAGATGGAGGGATGGATGGAGAGAGAGACAGTCAGAGAGAGAGAGAAAGAGAGAGAGGGAGGGAGGGAGAGGGGTAAAAGATGGCAGCATACAAAGCCAGTCAGGGTCATTTGCATGCGCCGGTAAAAAGCAATTAATCTTTGTTTTCATCAAACAGATTTCAGCAAATCAGTAACATCCAGTTCATTCACGGCTCATTCAGTTAAAGGCCAAAGCTGATTAAAAAAAAAGGCTTCAATTTGAAATTAAAAAACGCCTCCAAACAGGTTATTACCATCGACCGGCGCCGAGAGACGGACAGAGACGTCCTCCCTCGGCTCCCGCCAGCGACAATAACCTTCGTATTAAAAGCAAAGTCAATCAGTCCTTCAGCATTAGCGTCACGGTATGAGAGCACACATTCACACTGAAGAGGAGCGGCCAGCTGCTGCTGAAGACTTTGTGTCGTTTGGTCTCAGAGAGGAAGAGGAACCGTCCGATTCGGGAGGAGCCGCGACAGTCTTTGGCGAACTTTAACTTCATTGATCTAAATCAGTATCGAACGTCAATCGACGTCGTTTCTCGGCCTCTGAAGCTCCGCCCCTTGCCCCCCAAGATAGTAACGCCATCGGCAATAAAAAAAGAGCCGTTTCCGGTTCTCATTTCTCCTCTGAGACCAAAGAAGCACAGTGTTTGTTACACAACCAGCGATTACATCGTTTCTGCGTCAATCAGTCAACTAACCAAGCAGGTTTATGGATTACAGATTATTGGCTGCAGAAGAAGTGTGTAAGCACATTAATGGAGACCATTAATCACGTAGTTAATTCACAGTATGCCGCTGCAGCTGAGGCATGAAGAGCAGGAAGCTGCTTTGGGAGAGGAATCCTAACCAGAGCTGTGCTGTCTCTTTAAGGTCCTGCAAGGTTCGACCGGGAGCTGTTTGACCCTCAGAAATGTCTTCCAATGAGGTTGGCGAGGTTGCTATAGTAACTACGGAAGTCGGAGGTTGGATGGTGATGAGATGGAAAGGATGTGTGGTCAGGACTTTCCCCTGCCGCTGTGAATTTGGCATAAAATACACTCACAAACACACATTCTCAACACCCACAGACCGGCAACTCTCACCCGGTCTCAACCGATCACCACCTACCTTTCGGTCCCGGGAAACCCGGCTGGCCCGGCAGTCCCGGAATTCCGGGATCTCCGGGCTCGCCGCGAAAACCGGGCGTTCCCACGAAGCCCGGCCCGGGCTCGCCTTGACCTCCAGGCCGCCCCTTACCCCCGGGGAAACCTGGGAATCCCTTCTCTCCAATCGTGCCGTAGCCGGCGTCACCCTGAAGCAGAGACGAAGGACGTTCAAACGTTTCAATCGCTCTGCAGTCCTGCTCGTTCAGAACCCTCGATGTTGGAGCACTCACTGGGGGTCCAGGAGCCCCAGGGAAGCCAGGAAGTCCATCTCTGCCTGACTTTCCTGTTTCACCCGTTGGCCCTCTTGGACCGGGCGCTCCAATCTCTCCCTTCACTCCCAGACCAAAGTTAGGGTAGTAAGAAACTCCTTTCTCTCCCTTGCGACCTCTGTAGCCCTGACCACCAGGAAGACCCTGCGAAGAAAATAGAAGGAACTTCAGCAACCGTCACGTTTGCCGTTTCAGCGCCAACAGTCGAAGTTTTGCTCACGGCAGTTCCTGGAAGACCGTTCAGCCCCGGTGAGCCCGAGTCACCAGACTCGCCCTTTGGACCAGGGAAGCCGGGCCCGCCGTTGGCTCCAGGTTGTCCTGGTAAACCAGGAAGTCCCGATGTGCCTCCTCCGCGGCAGGCGCAGTCTCCGATGTCTCCTGCGGGACACCATTGAAGACAAGGACCTCAGTGACTCCCCTCGAGTCTTTGCGTTAGGTGAAACCAGTGGTTGCGGGTGCTAAGAACCTCTGAATCCTTTGGCTCCGGGGCTACCAGATGGTCCTCGGGGGCCGGTTGGCCCAGGCGTTCCTGGGTAGGTGGTTGGTGAACCTTGACCGGCACATGTAAACACACACACACACACATCCAGAGTTAAATCAGCTGTTCGTAAAACTCACACACGAAACATCTGGAAACAGAAAAAATCCTTTTTCTTCGATTTTACACTGCTTGAACTCAAGCTGAGCTGCACAGACTGATGTAAGATGAAATATAATCAATGAAAGTGTCAGTTTCCAACTTGAATTGACTCTATTTGAATTTGGCGACATGTAAATAACCAAAATGCTTGTTAGACGTAAACAGGAACCAATGAAACCAGCACGGTGCAGGTGCAGCTTGACGTCGCAGTGTGAAATCAGCGGTTAGTTGCTCGGTTTGACTCGACAGAAGGTTTGAGCTGCTGCTGCTGCTGCTGCTGCTGCTGCTGCAAGATGAGAGGCATTAAATGGTTTATATCATAAACAAATATAAAACAGCACTTTATTCAGCATGAACAAATTCAATGATTTTACAGATGAGCCGAGCGCTACTTGCCACAAGCAGCATGCAGAGCAGTTTGGCACCTACCCAGAAAATAAATACACAAACACATTCATCTAAGAGTGAAAAAAAAATTGTGTAAAGATGTTTGTTTTCTTTTATTTTGAAATATTATTGTTTGATGTGTTTGTGCTGAATGTTAAACAAAACAAAAGAGCTGCAAATGCTGCTGCCAAGCAGGAGAGTCTCTGTAAAATCAGTGAATAGAGTCCACAGCAGGCGACACCTGGTGGCCAAAGGAGGGAAAAGCAGCTTGGAATATAGAGAGTCCCTCCTATCCAAGGCTGAAGCTGGTCACAGCCTACGCTCCATACTTACCACCGCTCCCCGCGCAGAGGACAGGGCCAAGGATTAAAAAAGCATGGCGGCAGGCGGACGCAGCCTGCTGAAAGGGGCGCCGGTGGTTTGGACAGTCGCGTCGGCAGGGAGAGATATTGCCATGGCGACCATAGCAATATGGCTGCCCTTAGGGGCAACCGTTAGACTGACCTTTGGGCCTGATAGACCACTCAGGGTAGATGACGCAGGGTTCAAGGGGCCCTTGGAGGCCTTGGAGGACAGCAAAGTCAGTCAGCCAATACGTCCATGTCTACCATGCTTTGTTATGTCTCACTAGCTGTTATTCCACAAACAACAACATCACAAAGAACGCCGATACTGCTGCTGGGTCAACAAAGGACGAAGTTCAAGCCATAAAATTCATGCCAAAAGGTTCAGGAGACCATTTCTGTTCCATCCGTCCCTCTCTGGAACACCTGTGGGGAAAAGATCGGTGAGGTTCTTCAGTAGCATATACATACTAGAAGGTCCCGGCGGTCCAGGTGGTCCAAGGGGTCCAGGAAATCCAGGAGAACCTGGTAGTCCTTCAGAACCAAAGCCTGGCAACCCCTGGTTCCCCCTCTCTCCTTTTGGACCAGCAGTCCCGGGAAATCCTGGAAGTCCTGGACGACCTGCAGGTGTATCATCCAACCATAGAGTCAGACTTCAAAGTAAAAGACTTCAGCTGCTTTGTTCGAGTCCAGGCACGGTACCTGAGCCAAATCCACCACCAGGTAGACCTGGAGCTCCTGGCAACCCTTGGGGTCCCGGGTCCCCACGGCCTCCTGGGTACCCGCTTGAACCAGAGTCACCTGGCGGTCCTGCAGCCAATCACAGAAGAGATTGAAGTTATCTACCAACATCGTCTGCATAAAACCTGATTCTCGAGTGCTTTACGCTATTCTGTGACTGGTCGAGAGTATGAGTATGTAGTGGGCGGGACCTAATCAGATTTCTTAATAATTCTGCCCTCCATTTTTTTCTTACCTTGAACAAGGGCGCCCAGATCACTGGCGAATACTGTTGGTCCTGGTGGCCCAGGATCTCCCTGGTCTCCCTATAACACAATAAAACAGGTCAGGAAGTATTCCCACTGCTTAAAGAGTTCAATCTAACCTGAAGCTAATCTTGTTTATTGCTCCTTTATTTCCTCCTGATCTGAATTTTTCTTTTACGTTATTTCAGAGATGGTGGTAAAACATTCGCTGAGTGATACCTTCGGTCCGATGTACCCTGGTTGACCGGCAAAACCTGGATTTCCTCTGTATCCCTGAGATGGTGAGAAATTTCATGTGAATTTGAAGACTCCCATTGTGAGTGTCTGATGATATTGGCGGAACGAGTGGTGCTTTCTAAGCCCACCTGCTGTCCCAGAGTTCCTGGAGGTCCGTTGAAACCCGGTGCACCCTGTGTGCAACCACAAACATTGACAACAGAACAGCCCAAGAAACAGTTGACAGAGAAATCAGCGAAGTCGGACACTCGGGAAGCAAACAAAGCGTGTCCTCACTCTTGCACCGGGGTAGCCGGGAATTCCCTTCTCTCCATATTCTCCACGAAACCCGAAAGGTCCCTGGAAGAAGGACCAAACGCTTGAACAACTTCTCCATCCGATTTATCTTCAAAAACTTAAGGATTGAATCAAAGCACGTATGCTTACAGGTCGGCCAGGACTTCCTGGGTATCCTCTGCCTCCCTTCAGACCGGGCTCACCCTTTGAGAGAAAAAAGAGACACAGGAAGCTCAACTTCACTCTTTCAAAAAATACAATCAACAGCATCTTTCACAGTCTTCTTGTTGTCAACTTACCTTCGTGACCCACATAAACAACAACTGTCTCTCTGAAACGCATATTTCAATCTGGCTGCAAGTACACCAATATGCGGATGACTCCATGTTTTCCCAGCAAACTGCACTGTGCTGGGTTCAGGATGTCAACGAATCCTGGACTTTAGCTTGGCAACCAAGAAATGAATAATCTGGAGTACTTCAAGCTTTGATGCCAAGTCATTTCAGTATCACAATACTTTGACGAAAAATGACTCGTCAGTCAAAAGTATTAACTAACAAAGCTCGTGAACCAAAGACCTATAAAACCCGATATTGTCGTCCACCACTGGTGACCTTTGATGGGATTATGTTTGTGTCGTGATGATAGGAATCGTCAACTATTGGTTGCATGTTCCAACAAACCTGCATTCCTTTGTCTCCTTTAGGAAAACCCACAAACTCCACGCCGCCATTGATCATTGGCTGGCCGGGGTCGCCGGGCAAGCCCACGTCTCCCTGGATGCCATAACCGGGGAGGGGGAGAACTGTTTACACTGCTTTCAGTCGGTGGAGGCGGAACAAGGAAGGGGGAGAAGGGGGTGTTTTGGGGGGTTGAGTTTCAGGAAGGGGGGGGGGGGCGGGACGGACTGTGGACCGGAGGACCAGTGGACGGACTCCATGAGGAGCGTGAAACCACGAAAGAGTGAGGAGAGGAGTGAGGAGTCTTTTACGTGATGAGGAGTAGTTTTCGGGATTTGGGGTGAAAATGGACCAGGACAGATCTGGAAAGCAGCCTTTTATTTTGAAGGCTCCATCTTTTGTATGTTGGTCCTCCTCCTACGGCTCCTCACTTCTTCGTCACGTCCTTCTCTCCGCGGCTGCAACACTCGCTGCAATCACTGCTCCTCTTCCTATGTCAGCCTTTACTTTGAAACATCCTGCTTCCTGTGGCACTGACGCCCTGGTTTCTGTCTGAGCCCACACCACATCCATGTGTGTGTGTTTGTGTGTGTGTGTGTGTTTGTGTGTGTGCTGCGAGAAAAAAGCGCTTGAGGCTCTGCTCCTTCCCTTCCTTTGCTGTGTTACCTTAACTCCTTTGTGGATAGTGAGAGTTTTTTCGCCACTTAGCGACCCGTCGCCGGGAGTACCACTGGGTCCGGGAAGACCCACGTCGCCCTGGAGTCCGAAATACACACAACACATTGTTAGCCAATCAGAAGGGGGGAGTAGAGAGGTGTTGGAAGGGGAAAAATGTTGAGAGGAAGAGGAGGTGAGAGGAAATGACGAAGAGAAGGGAAAGTACAGGAGACTACGGAGCCAAAAGTACGTCAAAGGAGCCCAGGAAGCTTCACCTGCTGTGGTGAACCTGCTACAAATATGACACGCTCAACTCTTCGCGAACATCCACAAGAACAATTATACGATAGAAAAAAGTCAAAGTAACTATGAAGGAGTGAATAAAACAACAGGCAAGACGATATAGGAAGAAACGCTAAAATCGAGTAAAAATTACACTCAGGAAATGAGCAGAAAGTTACTTTCTGATTCTTTGAAGTAATTTCAGCTTTCAGAAGTTTGAAGTCAGAGCGATTCGCCTCATCAACACTATTTCAACAAGCTACATCGTGATTCCAGCTGTTTCCATGTGGAGTTTAATCTCTGAATTTGTCCGATTTAGGCGTGTGCTGGTTTGGTCGAGCATAACATACATGCAGTGTGTGGAAAATGATGTGTTAGTACGTTGTGTGTGATTGTGTGAAATGAGATGGATGGGGTGGGCAGGTGGGTGGGTGGAGAGGAGGAGGGGGGAGTTTAGGAGCAGGCAAATGAACCACAAGTCCCAGATTTGACCACCAGAAGCCCCCCAAAAAGTGATCAACACAGGAAGTCGGAGCGAGTGATTCCAGCACCCAGTTACAGTCCACACATCGTCCCCCAGAGTGACACCTCAGATCCTCCAGCGTTCATTCTTCTTGCTTAATTCAGAAATGATCTCCAGCACCACAGAAGTGCAGAATTAGGTTTATTTTGAGTCAGATGTTGAAATTTCTTGGTCTAAAATCTCTGAAGTGTCACTCAACAGCACAGAAAATGGTGTGAAGCCACTGGACAACTCAAGAAACGACACCCGAACAAGTTTAAAGTGGAATAAAAGATTTCTGGGTGCGTTTTTTCGGTTGTCTCAGCGGCAGCACGGATCATCTGAGAAGAACAAACCAGACTGAATCAAGTCGAGGCTTAAGTGATCTTTTTATCGTACAATCAGGAGGAGGAGGAGGAGGAGGGATGGAGAGGTGGGTGGGGTTAAAAGAAGGAGGAGGGATGAGTTGGACGGAAGAAGTGCGGGTCGTGATGCCACCACCAGTGTTTTTTTAATCATGCACAGTTTCAACACACGTCTGACGAGAGATTCACAGCAACACAACACTGAACAAGATACAAGAACAGCGTTTGCACTGCTGAGTTACAGACTGGAACAAAGTTCTTGATGTAAACATCTGAGTCTATGCGAGAAGTTTGGGGGTCTGATCGTACCTTGTCTCCTCTTTCTCCTTGGTATCCGTCGCTGCGGCTCCCCTGAAGACAAAGAGAGTCAATACGAGCGAGAAACTCTTCGCGACGAAGGTGGAGTCATACGACAGGAGTCGAGACACTTACCATCGGTCCCGGGAGGCCGGGAGGACCGGGAGCACCCTGCAAAGAGAAGACACAATCAGACACAGTCGCGCAAAGAGAACGAGACAAAGTTATTTGACAAACGTCTCGGCGTACTGGATATCCGTCGGGTCCTCTTGGACCGGCAGGACCGATCGGACCGTCGGGACCTCTGAATCCCTGCGGAGAGACGAGACACTGGCATCAGGACACGCATGACGCCGCTTACAAGTTCTGGCATTTTGTGTGTTCGAATGCATCTCACAGGCGATCCGCCGACTCCTGGCAAACCGGGCAAGCTCTGGAAAACAGAGAGAAACGCGTCACTGTGGCGCCACCTGCTGACCCGGAGGGTCAACGACGGTCATTTTCAGCCCATAAAAGGACGTTTTTAATGAAGGACTTGAGTTCCCACCCCGATGTCGTTGGAGTCCGAGATGTACCGCGGCTCTCCTTTCTGACCCTTCGGCCCGTAAGGCCCCTGGCGGAAGAGAAACAAACCCGTCACCATGGGAACGGCTGACCAGGACACAAATCACGGCAATGAAACTGTTTTTGTCCTCACGGCATTTCCAGGAAATCCGGGCGGTCCGACCCCATAGCCGGAGTCTCCGGGTTCCCCTCTGGTCCCGTTGCAGGCGTCCAGCCCCGGTGGTCCTCTGCTGCCCGGCTGCCCGGGGTGACCCTGCTCGGCAAGGAAGAGGAGGAGGATGAAGAGGAACATCAGTCGTGCGTCATGGAAACAGTCGGTGTGTATTCTTGTAGTTGTTTACTTACATGCACTCCATCAGTTCCTGTGAATCCTGGGACTCCCATCGGTCCCTGCAAGAAAAGAAGACTGTCTTATACCTGTATGATATGTAATGAAGTCTGCCCCCTGGTGGTGGAAACATGGTACTGTATATTGTGCCAAACCAAGCACATTGTTGACAGGGGCCACAAAGATTCATCACAGGTGTCCAAAAACAAGCAAAATATCAGGACTTATAACACTCACTTTGTCTCCTTTGGGGCCCGATGGCCCCTTGACGCCCACGTGGCCCCTCTCTCCTTTCGGCCCCGGCTGTCCCGGGCCCCCACGCGGCCCCTCGGCTCCGCGCTCGCCGACTTCTCCCAGAGGTCCCGGACGACCCTGACAGAGGAGCAGACTTCATGAGCCGAGAGGTCGTCTCCCTGATGCAGCTGCAGCTTTTTGGAAATCCTATCATTTTATAAATATGTAGCATATTTATTTGATTGTTTTTCAATTAAATAATTTTGAAAATTTAGACCATTTTATCTTGGCTTTTTGTTTTTTTTTAAACTTTTGTCTGATTAAAATTAAATTAAATTTTATTCTTGAATATATGAGTTGGTTGAATAAATATTGAACAAGGTCAGTGAAGAAAAACTATTTTTTCAGACAAGATTTTTAAAAAATTCTGAGTTTTTTGAAATTCACTTAAAGTGCAGTTTTCAACTTGGCCACAGGACGGCAGCATAGAAACAAAGCACGGAGGCAAACAGGTGTTTCGAGCCAAATTAGAGGTTTAAGGACTCGGTCTTTTTAGGAGGCAGAGCTCAATAAAGCAATAACACACACACACACACACACACACACACACACACACACACACACACACACACACACACACACACACACACAC
>JASSRZ010000060.1:8046343-8067753 GCA_032164315.1 Malacoctenus gilli
CACACACACACACACACACACACACACACACACACACACACACACACACGACTGCTTTCAGTTGTTCAGAATTCCGCTTTTGTCGCGCTCACGTCCAGGTTTTAGAGCATCTTCCTCCCACGAACTAATACACGAGTTACAACGTGAAGTAATTTTACAGAACTAACTTGGAAATCCAAGCGATGGTCCAACTTTGCGCGCCGTTTTACGAGCGTTCCCGTCAGATCACGCGTGTTCTCGAAGTCGCGTGTTTACGAGCGTGTTTGCGTGTGCTCCCGCGGCTGCACGCGTGCGTGTTCGCACGGTGTCTATACGTGTCCTAATCGTGGGTCTTTGATGAGCGGGGGAATTCCAGTCTCGCCAGTCTAATCCTCGGGTACATGCCTTCCGTTCACCCTCCTCCTCCTCCTCCCCCTTTTCCTCCTCACCTCACCCAACCTCACCTGGATTCGCCTCTGCGTCACTTTGCAGATATTCCCTTCAAATGGATAAAAGTCACTCCAATTATGATTTTTACTTGTGTTTCAACACAAATCAATCCTGCACGGCGAGTCCAATAAATCCTGGAAGTTGCGTTCTGATATATTCGTGTATATAGAGGTTTTTTTTTTACTGAACTGGCTTCAGAAACCGGCCTTCTCGGTGAGTCACGCCTCGGTTCCCACAGGTCGGACCTGCGCCGTTACTGGCCACCTGATACCGGCTGCAGTGACGCTGGTGGGACTGATGTTGATTTGGGGTCGTGGAAAAAAAATGGGACAGATGTGAGGAGAGAGAGAGAGAGCGAGAGAGAGAGAGAGAGAGTAGAGCAAATATCTGCAGCTCACTGACCTCCCTAAGTGGATTACTTGCCCCGTCAGTGCTGTGGGGGTAAACGAGAGGGTAAAGAGGGGGGAGCAGGACAAACGCTTCTCACACTGTATTTGGAAATACTGTCAATTTTACCCTAATTAGGTTCGTATCCCTCTTTCCTCGCTTGTTCCCTCATCCGTTTCATTGAATCACTGCCCACACTGCCCCCACAGTTTCCTGGCGGTACTGCAACGTTGGTCTCAATCAGCGTCCAGGAAACAAACAGATTTTCTTGGCATCTTGTGCGCCAGAAAATGTCGCGCCACTGCACTTTTTTGGGGGGTAAACCGGGGGTGAGGAAGAGAGGGATGGGGGGGGGGGGGGGACGAGGGGGAGCATGGATGGATGTGCAGAGGAGAGCTGAGCTGCAGGCCGGGCGTGGGAGAGCAGACTGCATTGAGCTGAAGCAGACCAGAGACTAATTTGGAGATCCAAGGCTTGTACAAACTGACACACACACACACACACACACACACACACACACACACACACACACACACACACACACACACACCACTGCCCTTGTGCAGATGGATTCAAGCCTGTGTCTGTCTGCTCCTCGCTGATCCAGGTAACCGCTCGCTTTACGCATCCTGCCAGCAACCTAAAATCCGCTCACCGCCACACATTCCAACAAAGGGATTCGAACCCGCGACCCCAGCTGGGACAGGGAGGGGCGGCGCCTCGAAGAAGGCGCATCCGTCGCGGCGGCGAGAGAGGATTTTAATGTGCCGCGGCGAACACCTGGTTTATCACCGCCCACGTCACACGTGGACAATCTGAGGAATGTGACCTATGAAGTTTACACAAGATACTTCAGATACTTATACAAACGTGTGCAAGGTCGTGGCGTTGCGACTAAATACAGTGCAGTACATCCTCTCGTCTTCATGGACGCAGTCAGGCGCGGCGGGACAGCGACGCCTGCAGGGAGTCGGATCCTGGCGCCGCAGCACGAACCGGCTCCGTCACGCCGTAACTCGACGTGAGCGCATAAAAGCGCCGGCATGCTGGAGAGCAAACACCGCTACATGTGCAGACACGGGTTTACACAGCCGGACGTGATCTGATACAGATGTGAACAGCTGTTTTCGACATCACACGCCAGTGTCACTCGCAGGCGGATCGTTGGACCCCGAAATGACGGCTGCTGCTCTTTGATAGGACGAAAAAAGGACTTAAGAAGGCATCAAGTTATTGAATGACTTGATTTTACTGCTTATTGGCTTCGATTTTTATGCCATTAGTATAAAAAAAAAACCAAACCACAGTTTTTTTTTTCTATTGTTAATAATAAACTACGTCTTGTTGGCTTGTAAGACTTGTAGTTTACTTCTTTGTCCATATATCTGCTTGTAGTTTTGGTTTCTGTTCAGTTTTTTATTTGATTTTATTTCACGAGGTTTTTTATGGACGTGGAAATTGTCCAGGACCAACCTGGACGCAGGACAGTGCAGACGTAGAGGAATGCTGGGCTGCTCTGTCCGTCCCTCCGCCGACCGCTGTCCGCCTCCTCGTCTTTCTCACAACCTGGCTGCCTGGCATGCGTGCAGTCGCTGCCCGCCTGGCATCCGCTGTGTCAACAAGCATGGGAAAAGTTAATCAGCAGCTTGGCACTCCCACTGCCTCCATTCCTCTCTCCTCCCTCCCTCCCTCCCTCCCTCCTCCCCCCCCCCGTCCCTCCCTCCCTCCGTGAAGTGAAGTCCCGCGTCTTCCTCTCGCTTCGGTGAGAAGAATCAACGTATTTAGCTTGTTTCGGTGCAGATTAGCCGGCTGTTTGGCTGCCGCTGACCTTGCACCTGATGTCTCATCCTCAAACAAGCCAAGAGGGAAGCTGCTGCTGCTTTCTCCCTCTGTGGGAAGAAGCGCAGCGGTGCAAGTGTGTGGGGACACAACGCCCCCTAGTGGATCTGTTGTAACTACTGCAAATATATATATATATTTTTTCCTCTTTTTCTTGCAATTTGTTAGTTTTTTGAAGGTAAACCCTGCTTTCAAAACTGTTTTGTATAAAGGTGATAAAATAAGAAAAATGCTTGTTTGTTTTTTTTAAATAGGCATATAGTGAATTAAAACCTGCTGACCTCTGTTCCTCTGTAGGCATGTCATGGATGTTCTGGATCCAAATGTGACTGCAGCGGAGAGAAAGGAGCCAAGGTCAGCACAGAGTCACACCCAACCAGAAGTTCACAGTCTTTTTTGAAGGAATTATGATGCCGCAAAAGCAGAAACGTTCAGCTTGTCGACACTCACGGTTTGCAGGGTGAGAGGGGTTTCCCAGGCCTTCCCGGACAGCCGGGAGTCCCAGGATTTCCCGGACCTGAGGGCTCCATCGGATCGAGAGGAGAAAAGGTGGGCGGAGGAGACGCGGTTGACCCGGTCTGGCGCTTGCTGAGCAGACCTGCGTTCAGTTCTGTGTAGAAACAACCTGTGCGTGTTTGCAGGGAAGCGACGGACTTCAGGGACCGATCGGTCCAAAAGGAATCAGAGTGAGTAATTCCACTTTTTTGTGTGTAAAAAGTCATGAAAGCCAACGCTGAGGAGTAAATAAAGAAAAAACATCCTTGGTAACTAAAGGTAGCAGCTCGTATGGCCTGGAAATTATCCCGGGGGGAAGATTTGTTTGAGTTTAGGAAACTAAATTGGATGCATTTCCATCAGGTGTGTCAGCATTCAGTGGGGTGTAGTTCCAAGCTCTGGCCACCAGAGATCTCCGTTTTAACGGTTGTTTAAAGTGACTGACTCCTGCTGCTCTCCTGCTCGCAGGGGCCTGCTGGTCTGCCAGGATTTCCAGGAACACCAGGACTTCCAGTGAGTGGTCTGACCTGGAACCTGAGCGCCCACAACCGCTGAGCTTTTGTTTGACCTGGGCCAAAATAACACTGCTGTCTGCTTGCTGCTTATCAGGGTCTCCCAGGTCAGGATGGTCCTCCAGGACCAAGAGGAGTGCCAGGATGCAACGGGACGAAGGTATCCGAAGAGAAACGTCCTTCGAGTTCGAAAGAGGAGATTCGTGAAACATTTCCCTGTTTATTTTCAAAGGAGTAATGATAAGGATGCGGATAAAACCTTGTGTCTCCTAAAATAAATGCTCTTAGCTTGGCCTTACCACATTTTAATGAGATCTCTGGATTTAAAAGGAGTACATTTTTAATTGCCCGTTTTCAAAGAAATCTTCTTCACCTCCAGGGTGAGAGAGGTTACCCAGGAAGTGGTGGGATCCCAGGCGCACAAGGAGTACCTGTGAGTTGCCTCAGTAACGAATGTCCGCCTCTCTTTTTAAACTGTTTCTGCCCTAACACGGATGTTTCCTCCTTTTCAGGGTCCTCCTGGTCTGCCAGGACAAAAAGTGAGTGTTACCCTGAGCTGTGGAGAGTCAGTGACGCTCATTTTTGTTCCGAAGGAGATTCAATGTATGGAGTTTCTGCAGTTTCCTCTAAATTCCTACTTGTACAATGATTCAGTTCTGCAAAGGTCAAGCTGAATGATGAAGGTGCAGTTCCCCCTGTTCGCCACACAGTGGCGCTATTTTGACAGATCAAACCTGGAGTTTTCTGTCTAAAGTCGCACCCGGATTCGTGTACATCCTGATTGTTTTTCTCTCCTCCTTCAGGGAGACCCTGGTGATGTGATCTCCACCAACCGCTTTGGAGAGAAGGGTGCTGTGGGACTACCCGGATTACCGGGAACGCCTGTGAGTGGATTTTTCCCCGGATCAGCCTCTTAAAACCATGGCTCCTTGATCCAAATTGAGGCAATCTTCCATTTGAATGCACATTATATCTCCTCTTTTCCAGGGCATTCCAGGACCGTCAGGTTTACAAGGTCCAATTGGTCCTCCAGGTCAAAGAGGCTACGATGTAAACGAACCCTGCTGCAACATGACAACATGGAACATGTGTTTATTTCAGCAAAAAGGTCAGAGAAATTAAATTGTTTAACGATGTTGTGTTGCAGGGTCGTCCAGGTCCTCCCGGTCCTCCCGGACCCAAGGTGAGATAAATGACACTTTTCCTTTTAAATTGGACTTTTCTGTTGTCGTCTATAACAAATTATCTGCTTCCTTGACAGGGAAACATGGGACTGAACTTCCAAGGACCCAAAGGAGAAAAGGTACCAACAAGAGAACCTTCTCTTTTCCAACACTTCCAGAAAGGTTTTTCGAATTGTAACTGTGACCTTCTTGGTGTGATCGCAGGGTGAACAAGGTTTGCAGGGACCTCCCGGTCCTCCCGGGCAGGTCGGAGAGCAGAAGAGACCACCTGAGACGGAGATACAACGAGGAGACAAGGTGCATCAGTTTGAGCAACATGGAAGCACAAATACACTCAAGCTGAAGCTTCAGAACTTATGAAAAAACAGCTTGTGGACCAAGTTATTATTGAAAATCTTTGTGGCCAAAAAAAATTGATGAAAATTGATGTTAGTAACAATATTTACCTATTCATTTTGAAGATAATGTAATGCAACTTACACTTTTTTCCAAACATCAGAGGGCAGCAGTGAGTCGTCTCAAGTGCAGTAACCTGCAACTTCAGCTGCACCCACAGAGAGGCAGCAGAGAGCAGCTGTTCAGGAAAAATTACCTACAAGAACAGCTGTGTGTTTCATTCTGATCTTCAAATATATATTAAAAAAAATCATCGTGAAGCCAAATTACACAACTTCACGACCTTTGACCCTGGACAATTTGATGCTCTCATATGGGATGTGTCAGCTCTAAAACGCAATAATTGTAGCTGAGGACATCCCATAAGACATAAAACTACGGACTGATTAAATTAAGAAAAGTTTATCATTTAAGTAACTTTTGACTTTCATTGGGTTACTTTAAAGGGCGATCCAGGACTTCCAGGCCCCCCAGGTGATCCAGGTTACCCAGGACCCCCGGCAAGTACCAGTGACCTCCCCAGACACCGCAGGAAACAAGCTCACCATTTCAGTTTCTGGCAACAAAACTTAGGAAAACTTTTATCAACTGAAACTGTCTTCGTGAAATTGTGAAACTTTTGTTTGTTTTGAATGTACTTTGTTGTGTTTGTAGGGTCCCTCTGGAGGACAGAAGGGAGACAAGGGAGAACCAGGAGAACCAGGCAAACGAGTAAGGCCAAACTCAAACTGGTCCATTTTACCCACAGCACTAAGTCTGCAGGCAACAATATGAAGGCACCTGATGTTTAATTAACCTCACTTAAGTCTCGACAGCGACATTTATTGTTTGCTTCCTGAGCTGAGTTGTTGTGAGTGCAAATACTGATGTCCATATTTTCTCCTTCTGCCAGGGCAAACCAGGAAAAGATGGTGATCCAGGTCCTCCAGGATTCCCTGTGAGTTGTGCCAACAAACTGCATAATTCAGTCACTCCTTTCTGGACATCTGTGAACCCCTTCAACATCTCAAAAAAATTTTCCCTTTCAAGATTTATTCACCACTTTCTTTTTTGTTTTTAAATTATTGTGGCATTATATCTTGGCTCCTGGAATATTGAAGAATTTTTTTCTTAAAACACATTTTTCCTTAAAATACCAATTTTTTTTTAAAGCATATGATGCTATTTTTTGTTTCATTGGGGAATTAGGGGAAAAAAGTTAACAAAATAAAAAGAACTCTTTAGAAAATGAATATATCATTGCAAATGGTTGGGAGGAATAGATAAAATAGGTGAAGTGAACCACAAGTTAAATGGTTATTGACCTACACTGTTTTTGGGTTTTTCTTCACTCATCAGGGCAGTAAAGGAGAGTCGGGTCTGCCTGGTCCTGCTGGCAGGGATGGAGAGAGAGTAAGTTTCCCCTGAATATTTCGAGTGAAAGTCACCCTGCTTGGTGCCACACTGACACGCTGTGTCGCTTGCTGTGTTTGCAGGGATTTAAGGGTGACCGTGGCTTCCCGGGTCCTCCAGGAACGGTGTGTCATCTTTGTTTTCTCCACTAAGAGTCTTAAGTGAAAGTAAAAACTACGAAAGTTACAAAACTTAATAAGTCAAAGAGAAGAATATATATCATGACCATACGGTGCCAAGCTTTCCTCAGTGTTTTGTTTTTTTTTTTGCTTTATTTCTCCTAAAATCTTACCTCCAGCATCTCATCTGGCAAAACAGATGATTAGTTCCTCTTTGGTTGACTACTCTTTCAGGTTATCGGTGGGCAGACAGGAGGTCGAGTTGGTCCTAAAGGTGAGCCCGGGTTTCCTGGATCTCCTGGACTCAAAGGAGACAGAGGACCACCAGGTAAGACAAAAACACACAGATTCAAGGTTTGTAATTCTAAAAATAATTGATAATGGTAAATATTGATGCTTCATTTGTCAACAGTTTCTATTGTTTTGGACCTTTGTTACTCTTTTCTCCACAGGTTTGACAGGACCTCCAGGGGTTCCTGGAATTCCAGGCACCGGCGTTGGAAATGGCGTTCCAGGACCTCCAGGTTTCCCAGGAGAAAGAGGCCAGAAGGGAGAGCTTGGTCCTCCAGGCATCTCATTGCCAGGTCCACCGGGACGTCCTGGAGCCAACGGGGGTCCCGGTCCTCAGGGACCCCCCGGACCTCCAGGCTTCACCACAGGGCAGACCTGCATCCCTGGAGAACCTGGGCGACCCGGCCTGCAGGGGGACAGAGGGTACCCTGGTGAAACAGGACAGAAAGGTGACCTGCTAGGGGTTAACTCTCATATGTTGGGACAAACATAAAATATATATTAGGGAGGAAACATTATCATAAGTACCTTTGCCAAGGAGGTTACGTTTTTGTCATCGCATGTAGGTTGGTTGATTTATCTGTTAACAGTAGAGCTCAAGGATTAACTTGGTGCTTTTGTAGGATTAGCAAATACAAACACTTGTTGCAATGTATGGCTTTTTCTGGGTTTTCTGCAAACAGTTTTAAGTAAAATAATGTATTTGCCATTCATCGCCACATGATGGTCGCTGCATAACATAATGAGGGGACATGAGTTCACTCAAATGTACAAAAAAAGCATACAAAAATACTTGTAGCGTGGGGTAGCACTCGCAAATCGTGCTACAGGTTAGCGTAACGCTACTATTTCACATTTTGAATTGAGAGGGGACATTTTTGAATATGTCCTATATTCACAACTCTCTGCAGTTGCATCCATGAACATCTATGTTTTGCTTCAGGTGAGAAGGGCGACACTTGTGTTAACTGCTTTGGAGGAACCAGCGCCTTTCCTGGACCCCCAGGACCTCCAGGACAGCCTGGATTCCCAGGTACTGAATCCTGACCTTTCTCTTTATATCTGACATGTGCAAGTAGGTTCTAGGCTAAATGCTTTTAGGCTTATTTGGCAGGTAGCTTTAAAAGTACATTGTTGGGAGGCCTCATCTGAAGTTGACCTGGGTGACCTTGTGAGGCAAAACAGATGGACACTTCAACACAATGACAATTTGGCAATGGTTGTATCACAGGCTTTGTTTCTTCTATATCCTTCAGGATCTCCTGGTGGCCAAGGAATCAAAGGAGACAGAGGTTTTCCAGGCTCACCTGGTGTCAGCGGTGGCCCTGTAAGCTAATCCACTTTCACATTTAATCCTGGGGTTCATAGAAAAAAGTAACTCAAATCCTGTGAGGACCCTTATCTACAAACATTATTTTAGAGCTTATAGGACTTGCTGCTGTCTCTTTCTAGGGTTCTCCTGGTCCCCAAGGTCCTCCAGGCTTCCCTGGAGAGAAGGGAGATCCAGGTGACGCCATCACGGTCAGTGGTGTAAGAGGAGACAAAGGTGACACTGGCTTCCCGGGGCCACCTGGTCTGCCTGGTCTGGAGGGTCGCCCTGGGCGAGACGGACAACCTGGAAATCCTGGTCCCAAAGGAGCTCCTGTAGGAAATTTTCACTCAGCAGCATTCAAACTGTTGAACCCTCAATAGAGCATTAATGGAACTGTGTCATCAGGGTTCATTGTTGGTCAAAGGAGAAAGAGGGCCCCCCGGTGAGCCTGGCAGTGCTGGTATACCAGGGGACAGGGGTCCCCCGGGTTCCCCTGGTTTTGGACCTCAGGGACCTCCAGGAGAAAAAGGTGTCCAGGGTGTCTCAGGAAGACCTGGTGGCCCCGGTGCACCTGGTAAGAAGACATTTTATAGACATAACCCCTCAAACAGCATTTGTAAGGTCAAAAATTTTGATCTTTGGTTCCAAATCTGGGACATGACACCCACTTTGAGGGAAAACCCCTGGGCGCACACATCCTGAAAGAAAATTGTATTTATTTTCGTTGTTATTGTACTTTCTTCCAATGTTTCAATTACTTGAGCAAATTTCCTCTCATCATACAGGTGCGAAAGGTGAACCAGGTCTGACTGTAGCCGAGAAAGGCTTGCCAGGACCTAGAGGACAGGATGGGGAGCCCGGATTGCCTGGTGCACCAGGTAATGCGCGCAATGTGTTGGAATGCTCAGAGATTAAGTTTCCACTTTGGCTAAATATTTTTCATTTTCTAAAACCAGGTTCTCCAGGTCAGCCCGGGCAGCCTGGCTTCCCTGGAATTCCAGGAGCAAAGGGTGAACCCGGACTCCCAGGCATTGGACTCCCAGGACCTTCTGGTTCAAAAGGTAGAGGCATAAAGATCTTTTGTTCTAACCCATTTCACTTTGCTATTGCTATTGCATAACCTTTTTTGCTGTCAACCTTTAGGCATCCCAGGTATCCCAGGTCAACCTGGTTCTCCAGGAGGCACAGGCAGACCAGGGGTGGATGGGCTCCCTGGCCAGCCTGGCTTTCCTGGACCTAAGGTGGGCCAACTCTGTTTCAGAACAACTTGGAAGAAATTATTCATAAATCATTGCAAAATTGACCTAATGCTTTGATGAGTAACGCCTGTGATTTGTGTGTCACAGGGTGAGCCTGGCTTTGGCTTACCTGGTCCCCCGGGTTTACCAGGAGTCCCTGGGTCCAAAGGTTTTCCTGGACCAAAGGGAGATCCCGGTTTCCCTGGTGGCCCTGGCTCCCCAGGAAGAAGTGGATTTGATGGTGGTCCAGGACCAAAAGGTATTCATGCGGAACCAAAGGGAGAATCAACTGTTTTGAAAGCTGTGCTGAGTTTGTCATGAGCAATGTTTACCTTGATCATCATAACCAATTAATTTGTCTGCAATTTCAGGTGAACCTGGTACTCCTGGTATACCTGGACCCCGTGGCCCACCAGGAACCATCACTCAAGGGCCGCTGGGGATTCCAGGCCCTCCTGGACCTCCAGGTCCCATGGGACCCCCAGGTAAGACCCTTGCCAGATACTTTAAAAAGAGCCTGGACCTCATCCTCAGTCCAAGTTACAAGTAAATATATTTGATTTCTTGTAATCAGAGGTTATCTGATTTGACCATCACAGGATTCCCTGGAGGTAATGGTCAGAAAGGAGACCCTGGCCCTCCAGGTCTAGATATCCCAGGTCTGCCAGGAGACAGAGGAAGTCCTGGTTTCCCAGGTTCCCCAGGACCTGCCGGAACCCCAGGACCTCCGGGAGGACCTGGACGTGACGGTGTCCCAGGATTGCCAGGTACAAAGTATTCTTTTTATATCAATGTCCCCCTGACTTGGTAGATGTAATACTATTTAGCTGACTGCAAAGCAAAAGGAGGATTTATGTTGTCTTCCCCTTCAACAACTAGCATCAGCTGTACATTGTTGTATCTGTTAAGAAGTTTGAATTCCTAAATATTTATGCTGCCTCTGTAATGACTGACTGTATACAGGTCTGAAAGGAGACATTGGTCCTGTGGGACCCCCAGGACCTTCCGGAGGACCAGGGGGCCCAGGAGGACCTGGAGGTCCAGGAGCAAAAGGTAATGCTTTCAGTTTTCATTTCAAAATAATCTATACAACCAACCAGTTTCCAATACAATGAAAATAAGGGCCGGGGTTAAACTCCTAACTATTTGTTTGCAAAGGGAAACCCTCTCTGAGTATCCTGTTTTACCCTGCAGGTGAACCTGGATTCCCAGGTCGAGATGGTTCACCGGGTACTTCTGGTATCAAAGGAGAGAGAGGAGACCCTGGTGTCCCAGGAACTCCTGGACCCAGCGTAACAGGACAAGCCATAAAGGGAGCCAAAGGAGAACCTGGATTACCAGGTAAGTCCAAAACAACTAGAATATCTCATTGAGTAACCAAAGTTTTGGCTCAAGGCTGGCTGCCGGTTGTTTTGCACAGGTGCACCAGGTGGACCAGGGCAGAAAGGTGTTCCCGGGCTTCCAGGAGATTCCGGCCGCCCAGGAGAAGATGGACGCCCAGGTGTTCCGGGACCACCAGGTATGAGTTCACACACAAACTTCTTGTATCACAGCGAGCATGCAATGAACCATTAATACTTGTTTTCTGTAGGTCCAAAGGGAGATCCTGGCTTCCCAGGAGGTCCAGGTGGACCTGGAGGTCCAGGACCTAAAGGCAGCATGGGAGAAATGGGATTTCCGGGTGGGTCTATGCGCATAATAATGATTCCAGTTAATGTTTTGACTCTAAACCTGTGTGAAAGCTCCCTATTAAATACACACCGTGTCCTTTGAATATAATCTCTTGGTATTCTAGGACCATCTGGACAGAAAGGTTTACCAGGAGGCCCAGGAAGGCCAGGAGGCCCAGGGCAGCCAGGAGGCCCAGGGTTCCCTGGGGCTAAAGGTGAACCAGGGAATGCAGGTGTCGGACCTCCCGGACCCTCCGGACTTAAGGTGCAGAATCACTTACATGAGCTTCGAAAATAGGGACTTTCAAAGTACCAGTTTTGATTAAAGCTAAAGTCCTGTTAACATCTATTGCAGGGTGAGCCAGGCCAACCAGGATTTCCAGGATCTCCAGGATTGAAAGGAACACCAGGATCACCTGGTCTCCCAGGTTTACCAGGTGGACCTGGGGCCAAAGGTGACTTCGGACCCCCAGGGTTCCAAGGTAAGATAATGGTCAAAGGATCACACCTGATACATCTGTTATTTTGGACTAATGGTCACTGACTCTTGGGTGTTCTCTGTCTACTCTGCTATCAGGTGCCCCTGGTATACCTGGTCCTAAAGGTCTTGATGGCGGGCCTGGTGCCCCAGGTCTCACAGGGGCACCAGGAAGACCAGGAGAGCCTGGGCGACCAGGATCGCCTGGTTTTCCAGGAGAAAAGGGTCAGGCGGGTCGGGATGGGATACCTGGACCTTCTGGAATCAAAGGAGAGCCAGGTACAAGACAGGTCCAAACAAGAATGCTTAATCCCTATTCTCTGGTCGTCCATTCTATTCACTCTTTTTTTTCTTCCATTCAGGACTTCCTGGTTATGGTGGTCCAGGTCCTTCGGGGCTTCCTGGGTTGCCTGGTTAGTTACTTTGAGCTGACTCATTAATACAGACACAACTGCCTATTATTTCTTGCCATTGTACGCTTTATATTTCTGTTCTTTTTACCAGGTGCTAAAGGAGACCCAGGTCTTCCTGGTCCATCAGGTAGCCCGGGTTTCCCTGGTTCTAAAGGAGACCCAGGTTTCCCTGGTGCCCCTGGGGCTCCAGGTAACCTTGGGCCTCCTGGACCACCAGGAGTGACTGTGCCAGGCCCTAAAGGAATCCAAGGTCCCCCTGGACCACCTGGAAGATCAGGTAAATCACTTGGATTGTGTTCATCCCACTATGTACAGCTGAAAAATGCTGCCTGGTTTTCTGATGGTAGTTGAGTGACTTTCTGTGGTGGTAAACACAATACAGTGATTACTGGAATGTCTCAAAATAAGGCATTTTGGAATTGGCAACTTGTAGTGAAAAAGTTTTGTTCATTTCTCCTATGAAAACCAGTCAGCAAATGGCAGAAACTCCACTTTCAATGTGAATGCTTTTTTCTCCATGTCAGTTGATTTGCATGAAAATGTGTCACACCAATGAGCACCAGCAGTGCGTGAATAATTTCAAACCTGTACAGATGTTGTAAGCACCCCACAAAATGTCAGAGAGCATCCCTCCTCCTCATACTCCAGTCACTATTTGTCATGAAAGAGAGTGCAATGGCAACCTCTGTCTGAGCATGGGTTTTACCACATTATTTGCCTTTTCCCAATGACGTCCATCCCTCCTTCTGTTCCCTCACTCCTTTTTCCCTTCCAAACCCCGCTCCAATAAAGGTGATAGCAATAATCAATGCATTTCTCCACAGCCCAAAATTCCTATGTACGTCTTCTTTTCTCGATGCTCTCGATATGTGTCTACTTTTGTGGCTCACCATTAAGTAAAACTAAAACAGCCAAGCTGGAGACAAACTCAAAGCACTTTTCTTTTAATTTTCTACCAATTTTACATTGTGAGGTAATCATCAGTGCAGTTTTTGGCCACGACAGCCAGTAAGAAAACTGAGTTTCACTGGTCTATTGGTTGTACGATTTATATTTGAATTTGATCACACTCAAAATAATCAGGAATTCAACCTTAAGTGAAGTGCGCGCACAGTAAAATGCAACAACTTTGCACATTTACATTTCATTGATGAAAGAGTTGTGTCTGGCTTGGTTGTATATACACGTTTTGTCCTTCCACTCAGTCATCTGCATGGACACCGTTTGTCCCTCCCCACTGAGAAGAAGCCTCACGCAGTGCTGGGACAGTGGACAGATAACCCCATTGACCAAAATAATTACTTACAGAAACCCACAGTTTTTCCAGTTATTAGTTTATGCAAAACATGATGTTTTCAACTTTGAAAACATGTTTAGCTGCTAATGGAATGTCAAGTGAAAAAAGGACGTTTTTGCATATGTTTTGGCTTGGCTACTTCACGAAGAGGCCCCAAGACTTTTGGAGTTTTAATTTATGAAAAATATTGTGAGTCATTTCTGGTCATTGAACACATCAGTACTGCGTCAGGTGAAAAGCAAAAAGTCATATTTTGGGTGTTAGGGTGACACACTAATGCTCTTGCTCCCTGCCTACTGCTGCGGTGTGGCCCCCGCCTCATCGTCTGATGCCTGGTGTGTCCGACTGCCTCAGGCCTCTCAGGTCAGACCAACAGAGTCCAGGCTTGGACTGCACGTCATTCACAGCAACACGGACCGAGTTTCACTCATGATTTCACTGGAAACTAAATATGGACTGCTGGAAAATCTCTCCATTTATCATCCCTTTTATTGTTTGTTTGATCCTAACAAGAGTTTGTCTTTCACTTTTCATGCGCACCGATGGTAATGTAATGCAAGTTACACAAGTAAGCAGATTGTTTGGAAAATTAACACACTTAAAATTCAATCAAGAATGCCACTTAGATCACTTGATTCAAAGAAAATGAACACCATCTGACACAATACACACCGATACAACTAACTCGCCTGAAGCAACGATCCTCCCCTAAGATGTTTTTTCACATACTGTAATTTAAATTTAAACATCACAGACTCAATGTCATAAATTAACATCTGCAATAAGCATTTGATGCATTAATATCAAAACATCTGGACATGGTTTAAAGCAGGGGTGGCTGATGTGCCCCTCTTGCGCGTCTACCCCGATGTTGGCACTGTCTGAACCAGCTCTTCTTTTTTCACACCATGCTGCCAACGTCCTGGAAACTCTTGGAACCGTAGGTCCTCCAGGTTAGATTGAAGTGGTTTGATGGTTTTGATATACCTGTTTAAAAGAAGTGAGAATTACAAAGAGGGTTTGACGATGTCTCATGCACGATCAGTTATCTTTCAGGCAGTCAGGTTGAAGGAAATTAGCACAGAAATAACTAAAATATATACTTAGAATTCATTTTATTTTTGGTTGTTCATTTCTGCATCTACTTGTGTTGGGCTTTACAGTTTTCGGGTGAGAGCTATGATTAACGCTACATTTACTCCACAGGAAAGACTGGACACCTCCTGCAGGAAACATACATCTAAGCATTCACACATCAATGGTTTTTTGTAAAGTGTGAGACCAGCCTTATCTAGAGGAGGCCGTCAAAAATATCAAATTCATTACCAAGCCCACAAACTTGTTATGATATTTAATTGTTCCAAATATTGCTGGATTCCCAGAAGACCCATCTATCTACTCATATCACTTCGGTGTGGTGTTCCAAAATCCGACATCGTATTTTTACACCTCTGTATGTTCTGTGAAGGCCAACCTGGTCCACAGGGTCCACGTGGGCCCCCGGGAAGTGGTGGTGTAAAGGGAGAGAAGGGCATTGCTGGCACACCTGGACAGCCTGGCTTCCCTGGATCGAAAGGAGAGAGTGGTGCACCAGGATTCCCGGTGAGGAAGGCTCTAGCAGACTTCATAGTTCTTCTTCCTATTATACTCTATTTTTTTTTTAATGCAACTACCTTCCAAACAGGGTTCTGGTGGTCTTCCTGGTGGACCTGGTGCAAAGGGAGACATTGGTCTGCCTGGTGTTCCTGGATTCCCTGGTTAGTTCATTGTGACGATATTTATTTAAATATTTCCTCAAATTAACAAAGCATTCAAAGCAATTTGATTTCTATTTTAATTACAGGACCAAAGGGAGACCCCGGCCTACCTGGGCGTGGGGGTCTTCCTGGAGATCCTGGAGATGTTGGGGCACCTGGTGAGTGAAAAGACAGAATGTTTTTGTAATCTACGTGTAATCACAGTTAGGATCCTTCTTCAAGATCTACAAGATGACCTAGACTCTGGAAGGGCCTCAGCACATGAAATTACATATCCCAAAAGTGATCCAAGGTGGTAGCAAGCATCACTTGCATTGAATTTTGTCTCCTTTCTCCAGGTCTTCCCGGTGATCCCGGTGTTCCCCCCACTCCAATCATAGAAAAGGGAGAGCGAGGACCCCCTGGTCCTCTGGGCCCTCCTGGTCCACGTGGACTCCCTGGTTCTCCTGGACGTGAGGGCCTTCCAGGTGGGAGGGTTTTGATTGTGAAGACATTCTGTTGGAGATACTAAATACGAAGTTTCAGTGTTTAATACATTGTCAAATGTTCCTTTGTTGGTTTTAGGTTCACCCGGTAATCCAGGAGATCCCGGTACAGAGGGTCCTCCTGGTTTCAGTGGACCACCTGGCAGAAAAGGAGACCCTGGGCCCGCTGGTCAGCCCGGTAAGAAGGGGGGATTGATTCAAGTGAATAATAGTTTTTGCTGACAGCAGGTTTTCCGTAACAAAAGTATGTGAGGATATAATTTCTTTTATGCACTCTATGCAATTCTTTAATTCTTTTTGTTTTCCTCTGATCCTAGGTCAGCGTGGCTTCCCTGGGCCCCCTGGCTCCGATGGTCCTCAGGGTGCCCCTGGACTCCCAGGATCGGTCTCTGCAGCCCATGGTTTCCTAATCACTCGACACAGCCAGACAGAGGAAGTGCCCAGCTGTCCTGACAGAACTAGTGTAATATATGATGGGTACTCTCTGCTGTATGTGCAGGGCAACGAAAGGGCACACGGGCAGGACCTTGGTAGGAACCCCTACCCACTCTGGATTTCTTGCCAAGAGGATGTTATCGAAGTAACATGGTTCGTGTTGTTCCTCTTACAGGTACAGCTGGTAGCTGTCTGCGCAGGTTTAGCACCATGCCTTTCATGTTCTGCAACATCAACAATGTCTGCAACTTCGCCTCCCGCAACGACTACTCCTACTGGCTCTCCACCCCAGAGCCCATGCCCATGTCTATGGCGCCCATCACAGGAGAGGGCATCAAGCCTTTTATTAGCAGGTAGGTGAAGGATGAGGTGTTCAGAAAGGAGATTGTTATTAAGGTGTGTAATACATTATTAAATGATAAGTGTTTGTGTAGGTGTGCAGTATGTGAAGCTCCAGCTATGGTCATCGCAGTCCACAGTCAAACCATCCAGATTCCCACATGTCCTGCAAACTGGGAGGCTCTGTGGATAGGATACTCCTTTATGATGGTATGCCACAAACATGTGCATCGCAATAACGAATTCAATGTGTTCGTAACTCAATATAATTAAACTTAACATTCCTGCAGCCTTTAAAAGAAAAACTGAATCATGGTCAATATCACTGTGACGAGACAATCACAACATCAAGTCAATAATGCTTTTGATGTTTTTTGCAGCACACTAGTGCAGGTGCAGAGGGCTCCGGCCAGGCTCTAGCATCCCCTGGCTCCTGCCTGGAGGAGTTCCGCAGTGCTCCATTCATCGAGTGTCACGGCAAAGGAACATGCAACTACTATGGCAACTCCTACAGCTTCTGGCTGGCCACAGTGGAGCCTTCAGAGATGTTCAGGTACAAATGGATACCAAGCATCTGGGAACAGTAGAGATGAAATGGCAGCTAATAAAAACATTGAACACCAAAGTGCTTTCACTCCAAAAACAACCTGACTCTTGATGTTGGCAAAACTATACAGAAAGTGTGGTGACATTTCAGGAAGAATGGTTTAGAGCTCAACTTGTGTAATTTATAAAATTAGTTTATATTATTTTAATCTGAATATTTTTGATTCACAATATTGCCCTTTATCTTGATTATATCTTGTTCTTTTCATTCTCAGGAAGCCCCAATCAGAGACCTTCAAGGCGGGCAACCTTCGGGCACGCGTCAGTCGTTGTGTGGTCTGCATGAAGAGGACGTAACGTTGCATGGCAACCTGTTAGCCCACTGTTGCTGATCATGGGGAGGAGGATCTCGCTCGGTCGAAAATGTGGGATGATTGAGCGACATGCAAGGGGGTTGGAAATGTGGGGGTAAAGGGGAAGTGTCGCTGTGATATTTGACACAGTGACAAAGTGGAATTCCAATGGTGCATTGTCTTCATCAAAACAAACTAAAATAATGGTGCTACTGTGCAACACAGCGTAGAAATAAAGGTTAAAACTTAAAAAAAAAAACCTCATTAAAAAAATCGTACATTTTGCAAGTCTTTCGTTATGATAAGAAGTACCTCAAAGTGAAAGCAGAAAGACACACTATAGCCTCATTCACACAACAGTCCCAAATTATGATTTTTTTTCCTACCTCAGCTACTTCTGGATAGGCAAAAGTCAGAATTCAAGATTCCTTCCTACTCTTTGACTGATTTTCAGTGGAAGACCGATGTTGTGAGGTGACGTGCTGACGCCAGTCTCACTCACACCAACTGTGCAGAGGGACTCTGACGATGTCTGGTACAGATGTACCAAATCTGACTTGATCACTCCTAAGCCCAAGTACGGATGGAGGAGCACAAGATCCACTCTGAGGAAAAAAATCTGATTTGAGTGCAGGGTGAACGAGGCTGAACTGGTGCCATGATGGATGTGTGACAACAAAACTGCTTTCTTCACTCTTTTCCCTTTTTTCAAAACATAAAACTCCTGTAATTTTTGTTTTTGGTTCCTCGGGTTGTTCTTTTCTCTGTCGTTGGCCTTATGAATGAGGACTGGATGGTTCTCCACCAAATCGGCACTTTGACTTCGCAACATCCAAGACGAGAGATGCACTGACACGATGCACGACGCACGAGCTTTTCTTTCTTTCTTTCTTTCTTTCTTTCTTTCTTTTTTTTTCAAACAGGCAAGCTGCCATTTCTCTTCCATCACTTGATGTCTTGCTTACCATTACACTAACCTGATACAGCCCTACATTTCCTTACTGTTCTTTTTTGTAAGTAATAAAATGTGTATATTGTGTAAAACACTTTTTTTTAAAGGCTTAGGCTTGAATCAGTACCAGCTAATTGAGACAATTTCTTTTTTTAGTTCACACAATTGCACACATCACACACTAAATCACTTGCCTCACTGTTCACTGACACACACAACTCAGATATTGTACAAAGTATGGCTTTTTGAATGAAAACAGTATTTTATATATAATAAATATGTATTTGAAAAGTTTATTTGGCTGTGGGAAGGCTGTTCACTGTTTGAAACCACAATGCAGACTGAACAATAACTACTGAGCACAGATGGGGCAATTCTAACTAAAATAAGCAGTTGCCTATAATGGTAAATGAGGCCGGTAAGTCTTTTGAACTCATTTTGTAGAATTAATGTTTAACAGAAATAAAGAGGTGTTTCTTATAAAATAATCTGATGATTTAGAAACTTTACAGACGTCTGTGCTGAAATGAAATGAACTTGCGAAACCATGACATTTGTTTTAGTGTTTCTTTGCTATTACCAGGTGCTGGGCTTTGCTGTAAAAACAGGTCCTGTCTTTTTTTTTTTTTTAACGGGTTGGGTGGGATTTGGGGAGGAAGGGAAGGGTATTTTGATGCACCCAGGAAAAATGAATTCACCTATTTCACTGGCGAAGATCAGCAGCCAGACCCAGTTCTGGCTAGAGGTGTCTAAATTTGTATCAGATGATACCTTAACATAAATCTTCTGTACTACATGCATGCTCGAGCTGTTTTAAACGGGGTGAAACAGTTTACCTGTTTTGCTTTTCCTCAAAACTGATTCCAATGAATTGATTTTGTAAACCTGAGGTGCGGCTTACATTTTGTATCGTTGTTTTATTCTTTCCTTTACTGTTTTGTTCTCATTTCATGTTATCCAGAAGTTGTTATAAACTTTAAAGACTGAAATAAATACTTTGTCAAAAGTGTTGTCTTAGAGAATGTCAGAGAGTTGTAAAAAGGCATTATTTTTCTACATGAGTGGTTCCATCATTACCCTTTAGTTACCATCAATTTACCATTTCAGTGTCAAAGAGATGTGAACTCATACATGTTATAAGAACACGTTAATTTTATATGGCCTACTTTTGATGAGTAGAAAACAAGGCAAACTCCTACCACCACCACCACCCCTAAAATAAAAGTGGCCCAGAGCTTCATAACAAAACTTGACCACAACAAAGGCATGGGATGGGCCTGAACTTGTAGACGGACATGGCATTAAGAGTGAAACTGAGGAGGACCATTTGTGGGAGGAGACTTTCATTCGAAGAGAGAAAGAACCCTCAAAACCCTCTTCTGGGAACCCTTCAGGAGAAGACAGCTCATTTAGTGTCCATGGAAAAAAAATGAAGAGGCTCAGTGGCATCACAGTCAAGGGATTTGCTGAAGCGTTGCCAAACAGAGCGACTGTTGAAAAAGGAAAGGGTGGTGAAAATAAAAAATGCAAGGTTAAAAACTGATACCAATCGTGAGATGAGAAACACTAGATGTGTAAAACTGGGCATGTATCAAATATGACTAAAGAAAAATGAGGAAATGAAAAGAGCAGCAAGAGCAGCCAAAGGACTCTATGGAAAAGAACAGGAACTCAGAGCAGAATCATCAAGAGAAAAAAAAACAATGCAAACAATGACAAGTGACTGAAACAAGAGCAAGATTAGTTTTTAATGCTCATAGTCTGACCCTCGTCGCTCCCATTGGAGCTGATGCGAGCATCAACCCGGCTACAAAAAATGCAGACCCCAACACGTCTCCTGTAGCCACCAACATACATTAGCATGATATGATGTCAAGGAAAGCGTAAAGGACAAAAAGGTGAGTTAAGGAGAGGACCAAATTGTGCGAAACTCTGTCGTTGCTCCCAATGGAACCACTATACCTACCATTAAGCCAAGCAAAGCAAACTTTATATACAGAGCACGTTTTTTTTGAGCAGAAAAAGCAGTTAATAAAATGACATCATTAATGAATTAATGAAGTAGAACATGATACACGCTATAAGCAGCTACAAAATAGATGAGAGAAGATGGCTCAGGATGGTCAAAACAGCAGGGAAAAAAGGTGTGTTTTTAAAAGGAGGATTTTTAAAATGAAGAAAAGAGTGAGCAATACTAAATTGAAGTGCGAGCAAAGTTTTGATGGAATAAAATACAGGACTCTCTTGCTATTATTTGGAAGAGCCTCATTGTGGAAACAAATGCAATTTCAACATTTCAGAATAAACAAGTACTAAATGTTGCGTCTTCCTCCTCAGACGGTGATGAACATGAGCCTGGCGGTTTAGACCAGGTCGGTGCGACAAGGTGTCTGGACGTCTTTAACAAACTGACTCCACCCACTGAACAAGTTTCAGTGTTGCTATAAAAGGAAGCAGAATGAAAAGCAAGACATTCTGACTCCGTCTCTTCGGAAGGACAAAGCAGGAGCACAACAGAGAGAGAGAGGACACACTGAGCAGTGTCTTTTACAACATGGCATGTGAGTAAAGAGAAACTATTATCCTGCTGCGGAGGTGCGGAGGTGAATGTCATGTCTTCGACTGCAAATACTGGAACGACAGAGAAGAAAGCAACGACAGATGCAACAAGTTCCAGGTCAGAGAACTGTTTAATGGCATTGACAAGATGATGAAAAGATACAACAGAAGATGCTTCACCAATGACCTGCAGCAAGAAGTGGAGAAGATGATAAAATCAGAAGAGGAACAGATCAGACAGTCGTCTGCAAACATGTCTGAGGAAGAGATAAAAAACAAGGCCAAAGAACGAGTGTTGAACATACTCACTGAAAGAACTAAAGTAGTTCCCTCCAATATATTGCTTCAAGCTCTCTTAGGTGTCACACGCCCAGTTGCTGCTGTCGTAGGATTCATAGTCGGAGGAGCAGTAGGAGCAGTAGGAGGAGCAGTAGGAGCAGTGAGAGGAGCAGTAGGAGGAGCAGTAGATGGGGCAAGCAGTGGAGCAAATAGGTGCACCATTTTTTGAAAATAAACCAAGTGTAAACTCTTA
>JASSRZ010000060.1:8096569-8110807 GCA_032164315.1 Malacoctenus gilli
CATCGTTTCACTCAAAAATAGATCCTCTGTATTTACAGATTTTTACAGCACGTTCATGAACACATTCACGATACAGCTTGACATTGAAACACCGGAGCTGTGATGGAACAAGAAGGCAAGAAGTGTTGCTCCACACAGGAGATTTGGGGTCATATTTACAGGCTGGATCTTGAGCTAGTTTATCTCCTGATAAGGCGACACCGACTCCTTCCTCATGCGGCGCAGCTGGATCTCGTCGTACACGGTCGAAGGCTGCGAGAAAAGAGGAAAAAGGTCACAATTAGACGCTTAAAAGTGGTTTTCTTCGGTGCTGGTTGGCCGCGGAGTTGAGGTCAAGCGGTCGAGGAGCACCTGCGGCTTTTCCAAGTCGACGGAGCCGAAGTGGTTCAGCGAGTCGGTGTTTTTGTACACCGCCGGCCCCTGGAAGGTCGCAGAGAGACACCGGATTAAAGTGACGAGCGGAAACGGCGTCTCACGTTGCGCTGTTTTCCCGAACGAGGGCCCTCACGTCGCTGGTGGTAAACTCGGAGATGAAGGCGTAGAGGGTGCTGTCGTCGGGCTCGCTCCCTGAGGACGCGCGGACAACCTCCAGGTCAAACGGGACGCCGGGAACGCCGGCGGGGCGTCAATCGGAGCGACTCTTACCGGCACATTTCCTTCTGCAGCAACAGACGGCAGCGAGCGTTCCGACGATGACGGCGACCAACAATGCGGCTCCTGCGGCGGCGGCCGGGACGATGATGGGCTCGAAGCTCTTGGGGGGAATTCCTGTCGCACGCAATTAGGATGGAGAACAAAAAAGGTAGAAAATTTGAAATAAAGTCAAGTCAAATGAAATTATTTATTAAATGAAAATACACTTTTAAAAAAATTGAAATTAAATTAAATTAAATTGACAGAGTTAGCAGTTCACCCCACTTACACGCCCCTCTGTTAATGCTTAAAATTAAATTAAAATTAAATTACATTTAAATTATATTAAATTGACAGAGCTAGCAGTTCACCCCACCTATACGCCCCTGGTTAATGGTTTGAATTAAATTAAAATTAAATTACATTTTAATTAAATTAAAATTAAATTACATTTTAATTAAATTAAAATTAAATTACATTTTAATTAAATTGACAGAGCTGGCAGTTCACCCCACCTACACACCCCTCAGTTAATGGTTAAAATAAAATTAAAATTAAATTACATTTAAATTAAATTAAATTGACAGAGCTAGCAGTTCACCCCACCTATACGCCCCTGGTTAATGGTTTAAATTAAATTAAAATTAAATTACATTTTAATTAAATTAAAATTAAATTACATTTAAATTAAAATTAAATTACATTTAAATTAAATTAAATTAAAATTAAATTGACAGAGCTGGCAGTTCACCCTACCTACACACCCCTCAGTTAATGGTTAAAATTAAATTAAATTAAATTAAATTAAATTAAATTAAATTAAATTAAATTGGCAGAGTTAGCAGTTCACCCCACCTACACGCCCCTCGTTTATCCTATTAGAAATCAGAATAGCTGCATGGGTGAACCCACGTTTCCTCTTCCTGTCTTACTTCCATGTCATTTATCATCAAATGAAGAGAGAAAAACAAGGTTAAAAAAAAGCCCCTGAACGATGGTCTGTGGCCACTTCTCTGCACCAACCTGTCTCGTTGCGGCACGACACACTGAGGATCGTGGACCTGCGGCTGACGGGGTTGGAGGCCGTGCAGTTGAACTCGACGTCTCCCTCCTCGGGCAGGACGTGGCGCAGCGCGGCGCCGCTCCGGCTCGGGCCCGGCCCCGCCCCCGTCCAGGTGAAGCTGACGTCACCGGGCGTGGTCACGCTGCACTCCAGGAAGACGGCGCAGGACTGAGCGCTGGCGTTCCAGGTGGAGTTCACCATGGTCACGAGCGGATTGCTCGTGATCGGCGCTGAAGGGAGGAAGAATCGAGCAACTTGGATTAAACTTAGTGGACATTTTTAGGGATTTGAGGCTCTTCATAGAGAACTCTACAAGTAACAATCAAAACAGCAGGTTTTTCTTACCGTGAACCTTTAGTTTGATGGTCACTGTGTCTATTTGGCGTTTGTTCGTCTCAGGAAGGCAGTGATAAGTCCCAGAATCTTCAAGAGTGAGTCCTCTGACAGTCAAACTGAAGTTCAGTGGATTTATTTCGACTCTGCCTTTAAAACGATCACTTGTAGTCACATAATAGTCTTCAAATTTCCAATCTGCCGTCACGATATCGTCCATTTTTATGTTTAACGAGAACTCCGCCGTTTCTCCGACCATTTTATGCCTGACTTCCTCCGAGGCCTCCGCATCTGAAGAGAGAAGCGGATTCAGGTGAGTGGGGAAGATGCTCTATGACCTGGATGTCAGTGAGAACAACCACCCTAAGACGGACAGGGAACGCCAACGGCTTCACAGGAAGTAACACGTGGCTGCGAACGTCTCGGATGAAGTTCGGCAGTTTATGACTTTGGGTCACCGCTGCTGTTTGCGTCGCTCGCACGGCGAGGCGACAACAAGACGCCCACAGCTTGTGTGTCTGTGTGACGTTGTGGCGAGACGGTGAACACACACTTTGTTCGTGTGTCACATCGTTCTTGTAAACGTCCGATCGTGTGAGACACTTATGAGAACATGATTTAATAAGCTCACAAAGGAAAAACTTTAACCCTTTCACATCCTGCTTCGCACTTTTGTGACACAAATAAGTGACGACGATTTTTGGGGACGTTTTCGAACATATTTTGTTGAGTTCAGTTGCATTTATCTTTACGACATAATTTTTTGAATATTTATCTTGTTTTATTTTTTAACATTTTTTACCAGCAGATACAAGAAAAAAGGAATGAATATTATTTTGTTTTTTCTCAAAAAAATCACATAATAATTTGAAGAAAACACCAAAAAATTGCTTGAAAATTCTCTTTTCTCCAGTGAAATTTTTTGGGAAATTTTTTTTAAAGAAATAAATAATTTTTTTTACAATAATTGAACAGAATAATTCGCATTTTTCCAGTTTTAAAGCCACCGCACCCTTCGACCCTTTTTTCAACTCGCTTTGCAATCCTGCAGAAAAAAACCAGGCTCGTCCGAGGAAGAGGAGTCGTTGCCCAACACGACCACCACACAAACGGACCACCATCGTCCCACAGCGCTCAAAAACATCTGCTGGTGAAGGAGGAGAAACAGCTGCACGTACCGTGGCGGAGGAAGACCCCCAGGAGCCCCACGAGGCTGCAGGCGAACAGGCGGCTCAGGCGACCACCAGCCATGGCTGCGTGGACAGGAACAAGCTCGGCTTCCTTCTTCTTGAAATCGAGACGGGGGGGAGGATGTGTGTGGGGGGGGGGGGGTGGAGGCGTGAACGGGAGGCAGTGAACCCACACTGACAGAAAGTGTTTTGTTGGGTCGTTCTCGGTTATTTCTTCCTCGTTTTGTTTGCTTTTGGTCTGTTTTTGGAGGACTTTATCTCCTCCAACTGCACAAACAGAAGTAAAAGACTTCCTTGTGCGAGTCCTTTTGTAGTGAGTCTTTTTATGAGTCACCACGAAACCTTTATCGAACCAAACATCACTGGCATCACTTCCACTGCCGCCACGCGAGAAGTAGCTGCTACAAATTGCAGCTAAAATAGACGGCGCGACAAAAACTCGAAAAGTAGAGTTGAGGGATTTGCCGTGACCTGGGCATCGAGGGTGCTCTGAGGGGGGCGCCAGAGAGCACGCAGGGGGTCCAAAGTACCACCTGCTGCAGAGTTCCAACAATTTAACCTCACTAAATATTCATAAAGAAGAAAATAAAAGACAAAAACTGAAGAGATCAAGGAATGCTTTTATTTTGAAGCCTCGCACTTGTCTTTCTGAGGTTTGGGGGCAATTCGGGGGGTCCGAGAGGTTAAAAAGCGGGTCAGCTACAGGCAAAGGTCGGTCAGTTGTGCAAAGAGGCTCCGTCTAACATGCAGATCAGCAGATCCGGGAGGAAGCGAAGCGCTGAGAGAGGCGAGGGCCGCTCCACTTCCTGTTCTGCTCAAAGTGAGCCATCTGAAAATGGCGTGAAAACAAATGGCGACGCGATCGGACGCAATCAGACCCCTCGACCTTCCGCTCTGGTTTCGGCTGCGGTTTCTCCGCTTGCCGCCACTCTCTCTGCTGCTTCTTGAGCCGATCGAGGGTTTCAAGCATTCCTGTTGCGTTCTCGTGTCGCTGCAACGTTTATTTTCTCGGTTCGTTCCTTCCACGTCGCTCTCGCTCCTCCCCCATCTCGTTACCGTTGATTGTCTCCCCCCTCGTGTCTCACCCAACATGCCCACTCCCCCCCCCCCCTAAGCGTCTTTCAGGGGTCTGCTTGCTTTCTGAGGCTTGTTTACACGCATCTTCCGAAGATTTACTCTCACTTTTGTCTCGGTTTGTTTTGCTCTGTCTTCTGGGTTTCAGGTCCCGTTTCCATGAACTCCGACTCACACCCCGAGTGCAGGTAAACAGGTAAACGCTGCTGCTTCCCACTTTCAACCAGCTTCTAAGGAACTACGTCTAACAGTCCAGTCGAGTGTTACTTCTCTATTCGTCAAACGTTGGGTTTTTTCCACCGAAACTGAATTATTGAGAATTTCCTCGATTTGACCAGCAATGAGTCGACGTCTTTATTTAGGACCTCGTCTTGAGCCCGGTCCTCGCTTTAAATTTGTCACCTTTCTATTTCGAGACTCAGAGGGAGAGTTTTTCCAGAACTTTCCAAAAAAAACGGCGATCGGCGGGGCCGAAAATCTGCCGCGTGAGCTCCTTTTTTTTCTTTCAAAAGCAGAACCGATGACACTCGTGAGTCATGGCAGAAAGAGAAGCAGCACAGGCGCGTCTTATCGAGACCATCTCCACCTTTTTCGCAGATAAGACTCAAACCGGATCAGTGCAGATGTGGGGGAGGGAGGGAGGGAGGGAGCGGGGGAGAGGGGGGGGGGAGGGGGGTGTTTGCGGCAGAGACGTTAATGAGAATTTAAAAAAAGCGTCTTTGATGGGGGGGGGGAGCGGTTCAGTGAAGCTCAGAGTGATGTAAATCCATGCAGTCTTCTCAGGGTGTTTTTCCGGCCTTTGACCAGCAGGTGGCGCCATCGTGTCACTTCGCGGGCATCTGCAGCAGACAGTACACCGTGTCGACCCCCCCCTGTGGAGGCGGGGGTTGTCCCGCCGGGGCAGCGACCTGTGGGAAGCTGTAGATGGAGTCCACGGTGGGACTCTCCAAGGACTCCGGCTCCTGTCCCGGGCCGGGGGTCCCACCGGGTCCCGCCGGCTCCTGTCCCGGACCGGGGGTCCCACAGGGTGCCGCCACGTCCACGTTGACGTAGGAGGGCTCGGCCTGGCAGGAGGAGGACGTGGACGGTCTGTGCTGGGCTGGAGGGGGCGTGTCCTCCTGCCCGCTTTGGATCACCTGCGCAGCGCTCACCTGTGGCCGGAAATGGACACGACACCGCCGCGAGACGTCTCAGGAACGTCGCTTCTTGCACTTAAATCAAACAAACTACAAGAACCGGCAGAGATAAACTACAAACGCAAAGACAACAACGGAAATTCCGTGTGGTGAGTCGAAGCGTACTTGGAGGCGCGAAAACGTCACTATAACCGGAAGTTATTGTGGTTTGAGCTCAATCGAACTTCCGGTGGCACGGCAGAGCGCTTTTGTAAGTAAATTGGTGTCAAAAGTAACGAATCCAATCGAAATTACGTTTGTTATTTTGGTAATTCATTACATGTGAGTTTGTGCCCACATAATGTTTCAGTGTTGCGCAGTTTTGAATCAAAATTGGACTTTTTTCAGACATAAAGCAGCTCAGCCTGCTTCACAAATGACTTGTAAAGAATAAAAAGTAGCGATGATGAAAGAAAATGAGGATTTTCTAGCATAGAAGTAAAGAAAAATAAAGTTTGAATCAAAAATAAAGCGTCAATATTGTGTTGTTCAAATAATAGCTCTTCTTCTTTGTCAGCTTTCTAACAAACTGGGCACCAACCGAAATCTTCTCTGTTTGTCTCACTTATTCTGGTTGCAGTGAAGGAAGCAGCGTTACCTTTCGGCCGCAGCAGCGTTTTAAAACCACGACCACCGCACACGGGATGAAACATGCAGCCGCGCAGAGAGCAGCAAGTACGATGACGAGTGTGAAGGGCAGTTGTGGTTCTTCGTCCTCTTCGGCAGCGACTTTCGGCAAACCTGGAAACGCGTGATTGTATTTAATCGACAGGTAATTCGTCATTTTTCTGAGTTGAAATGGAAAACAAGTTCATTTTGATTTAAAAAAGAACAAATCGTCACTTATTCTTGAGTATTTTGAGGGGAAAAGTGACCTTTTAAGACTTACAGGTAGCAACGCTCTCAGATGTGTTCTTTGCACTAACGTGGTTGTTCCCTCTGCACACAACAGTCGTCTGCTTGACGAAGACGCTGATGTTGACGGTGGCGAAGGAGGCCCCAAGCGGCGTGCAGCCGTCCCGGTCGCAGGTGGACGTCAGCCAGTGGTCCAGGACCGAGCAGTTGACGGTGGTCCGGCAGAGTCCGTCGGACCGGTTGGAGGCGTGCACCGACAGCACAGGTGGAGGAACCACGCCTGGAGCAGCAGTAGGAACCGCACAGACGTACGATTTAGAGCCACTTTCTTTCGACACAACAGACGCTGGATGGATTTAGGTTTGGGGGACGTGCATTTGAGGGATGAGCTTCAGAGGACTTACCTTGCACAATGACTTGATGTGTTTCTGACACTATTTTAAAGTCCTTGCCGTAGAAGGAGAACTGGTAGCTGCCACTTTCAGATTTACTGAGATTTTTAATGCATAAGCTTAAATTTCCAGGACTCAAATCAACCTTGTTCTTATAATTATCGTTGGAAAGTGACTCAGAAACGATGAGTTTGCCATCAATTTCCCATTTGCCAGATATATACGGCGGTGGAGCTCGAACATGCAAACAAACTGAGCTGTTTCTCCGTCGGTAGTGCACCACCGTTTCGCTCTTCGCCACCTCTCCTGAAGAAAAAAACCAAACGAAAACGAAGGATTTTTTTTTTTTTTTGGACCTCCGACATTCCACTCTTTGGTCTCGTTTCAATCGACTCACCTGCAAAGATCCAGCAGGTCAGGAGGAGAATTCGAACGCGCATCCTCGAGAAATAAAGATTCTCCGGAGCTTCGTGTGATCAACTGAAACTTGGCGGCGTGTCTCCGGTGCACTGGAGCATGTGAGGTGACAGGATGTGAAAACATCTGGCGGGGTATCAAACGGCAACTCCTCGTCTTTTGAACCCCAACCGACTATAAAATATACACGTAACCAACATTTGCAGTACTACGGCTGCTGTAAATGTGACTGCGTTCATCCCGATCGCCTGTGATTTCAGACGAAATGATGGTGTTGAGGCCTGAACGCGTTTATGGTGTCTCTTAGTGGCGTTTAAATCAAATTGTACGTCTTAAAGAGCCGATCTACGGCCTACGTCGTTGGAAATCACCTCAGCGACGTGTGAAGACACGAATGTGTGCAGATGCATCACCTTAAGTTTTTTTTTTTTACCACTAAAACACTCAGCGGTTGATGGGAGAGGTTCACCACAAATTTAGTGAGAAAAGAGCCGCATAGTAGTCTAACTCAAAGGTTGAAGGTGTCAAATGTTTACGAGATAAAAAGGTGTCAAGACGGCATCAGAAAAACCATCTGACGGCGGAGAAGGACTGAATGTGAATCGACGTAAAGCGAAGAGAAACTGAGTATTCGTCCGAAAATACAAGAAATCGCTCCGTCGTTCGAAGAAGCTGCTTCAAGTGTGGCACAAACAAACTCACTGACGTTGCAAAAGGACATTTATTGAAGGAGGCACTTGGAAAAAGCTGTTAGCAGTGAGACATTGTCAGGACACACACACACGCACACACAGACACACACACACACACGTACCAAATGTCACCAGAAAACACACTCGCACCGACAGTTTTGTCTTCCTTTTGTGGACGTCTGAAGCAGCAGAGGACGTTATTTGAGTTAAAATCTCACTTTTGGCAGAAGAAATGTCGATAAAAATAGAAACTTGTTGTCCGACTGATAAAAAAGTAAAGAAATGAGTTTAAAAGTAGTGATCAGGAAGTAGATATTTCACTTTTAACGCGTCGAACTGCCGCTTTTTTACTCTCAAAAGTGCAGTTCAGTCAAGCGTGTTAGTCTCGGTGGCTTTAAGCCATCGTGTTACAACTTCCGTATGACAGCAGATGTGCGTTCATCCCTCCAAAATAAAAGCCACAACACTTCCTGTTGTTGTTGTTGCACTCACGTAAAGGAAAAGATAAACAAAGCAGCTGATTAAAGTGGTCCCACAGTCGCGTACAACTGACAGCATTAGAAACGCAGATACTGAAATAAACACGAGTAACGTTTGCGTACCGACGGCAAATATTACACCAAAATGTGGTTTTTCAACACACCAAATGTTTATACATCCTGTACAGAGGTACGTGGAAACATACTGTACACATACTTCAAACCAGCGCGTACAAAAAGTATTATCACACTCACACAGGTGTAAACACGACACCCCCCCGCCCATTAAGTTGCATAATACAGTGCATTAGGTACCAGTTAGTTCAGTTATTGTCAGAAATGCCACTTTTCCTTCAAGTTAAAGTGCTTTTAGTAATATTACCAAACACGTTGACCCCCATAAACAAAAATAAACACATTCATTTCTTTCTTTTCTTTCCGAGAAAAACCCTGTTAGAAAAACTACACGTTTATGTAAAATATAGTACATTCCTTTTAAAGTCTTTCCCAAAGAAATAATTCCAGTATTTTATCCCAACAGGTGCGTTTGTTTGAATAATAAAAAGGGGATATTTTAAAAATTTAAAAAATCAATTTCACTGCAGAAAAATACTCGTAAACTGCCAGATTTTTTATTTTTATTTAATTTCATAAAGTAAACAAAAGATTCAGGAATTTAGAGTTTTTTAATCTGATTCTGAATCAAGATTTTAGGACAATTTTTTGAAGGCAACTTAGTTTTCACTCTGTTTGGTCTTCCTCTGTCTTCTTCTGTGGTTTTTTGTCGGTGGGCGGAGCCGGTGGGCACCCAGGTGCGAACACGCAGCGCTTCGAGTTTCGTGTCTGTGCGAGAGCGGTGCGACCACGCGTTTCCGTTTCGCTTTCCGTGACCGCCCCCTTTCTCACACGTTGCTGATCCGCACGCTCAGCGGGCTGCTATCTCTGATGCGTCCCCTCTCCCGCCCCCTCTCCTCCCCCCTGTAGGTCTCCTCCAGCCTCATCTTCTCCGGGTCGGCGCCGTCCTCCCTCCCGCCGCGCGGGCGGGACGCCTGAGACGACGGCGAGCTGGGCGCCAGGGCCTGCTTGAAGAGGGGCGGAGTCTTGGTCTTGGCCACTTTGTCGAAGAAGGCGAAGTCGGCCACGTACTTTCCCGAGGGGGACAGGGAGACCACGGGGGGGAACTCGTAGCCCCACAGGATCTCGTCCGGCAGGTAGGAGGTCCGCACCTGGCAGGTGGCCGACGTGGGCTCCACCGTGGCGCTCATGATCACCAGCAGCTCGAAGTCGGCCAGTTCGGGGTCCGTCCAGCCTCCACCTGCGGCACACCACAGACCACGACTTCAGCGAATGACCGCTGAGGGCTTTTTCTTCTTCTTTTGGCTCCTTTCAGGAAACGGCGCCCCCTATCGGGAACCGCGAGCCGTCCGGTGAACGCATGAGGTCTGTGAAGTTTCAGTGCATGCATGCATCGGATGTGTTGTTGCAAAAGCAAACTCAACATGTTTGTCGCACACACACGCATAACACAAAGGACACACTGGAAGACGTATGCAGTCAAACAAGCACACACACCTGCATCAACAGGCCTCACTCGCTCATCTGTCTAAACAACCCTCACCCTGTTTCAGTCCCACCAGAGTATAAACACAACATTTCGCAACACCGGGATCCTCCCCCTCTACTGACCTCTTGTGGCCACTGTAGGAACTGCATAAAAACAATTTTGCGCCTTTTTTTCCTCTGCATCCGATCTGATTTTGAAGTTTCTTGGACAAACTCACAAATCTTCCGTGAAATCCGATCTCGTTTGCTTCCCGTTTCTCTGATTTTGTTGGACTTTTTGTCCCAAAAAGTGACGCTAAGGTGGTCTCGTATTGCGGCTCAGTGGTCCGGAGCCGTGACGTCCCTCCTATTCACTGCAGCCCTGATGTAAAGTGGTGACATAACGAAGGAAACAAAGTCAAACCTCACTCGCTGGAGCGGCTTTTTTAAGATGCACCTTGCTGGGTTTCTATTTAATATCCTCAACATGAATAGGAGGTTTAAAAGGGGGCTTTACAGCTTTTAAGTACAGATTTGTGCTCGGCCCGTGAATCAGAGCAAGCGGTGTGACCGGGAACGTTTGTGTTCGGTGCGTCTGAAGCTTTTGGGGACTCGTATCCACGCGTGACTGTTTCTGCTTTTCCCCTGCAGGACCGGCGTCACGTCGAGGCCCCAGACGGTCAAATCCGAAGACGGTTACAGTCAGAGAGGCGTCAAATCGGCCGCCGCTTGGTGAGGAATTAAGTCTCATCACCAGATAAGTGTCTGAAATCTCTTTTTGAAGTTTATGGAGTGAAAATAGATCAAGATTCAAGCTGGAAACATATTTTTTGTGGCTCTAATTTGAAGTCTGCCCGTCTTTTGGGAGTGAAACTTTGTTTTGTGCCCGTTTCAAAGCGCCCCTTCTCGGATTTTATCACAGGAAATAACCCCGAAACATTCGGGACCCTGAAACAAAACCTGGCCACCGTTGGGTCGCCGGCCGGGCTCTGAAGTGGCTTCCAGCGATGAGAGGTCTGAGCCGCTGTAAGTGGATCTGCGCGGGCTTCGTGTCAGCACCCCAGACTGTACGGTATTGTGCTCTAATGAGGGGTGTCTCTGGCAAACTCTCTCACACACATTCCAGCCGGAACAACAAAACCCGGCCGGCCCGGATCTGGACCGGTCCGGGCAGCCAAGCATGCAGCACATGACCGTAAATACCAGCACACCTACAGACACACGGACGACACACGGAGCGATTGTCGGGACTCGGCGGAACACTTCAGGAAACGTAGAAACGAGTCGCGGCCTCTCCGGAACGGAACTTTCGAACTTTGGCTCACAACCGAGCCCGATATCTGCGCGTTTCCTTAGAAACTAAAGGAGGAGCTCGGAGTAGAGCCGCTCCAGAAATCCTGCCGGTCGAGCTGAGCTTCACCTTTGGCCGCCCAGGCTCGGAGCGGGCTGTTGTCGTCGATGATGTGGTAGAAGGTCAGCGGGATGATGAGGAAGGGGCTGTCGCTGGACGTGTCCACCTGGAAGGGGACGTTTCGCTGGTCCAGCCGCACCGTCTCGCCCTCCTTCGTCAGCGACGTCTGCAGCAGCTTCCCCGTCACCTGGGAAACCAAGATCGTCACGGAAACCGAGAAAAAACGCCCGCAGGACGCGGCGGATAGAGTCCGGGGGTTTGTGCCTCACCTGGCAGCCCAGTAAGAGACTTTTTCGCATGTTGGCCACTCGGATCATGAGGCACGGCCGGCCTTCGTGGTTCGACACGACGGCGTGTTGGCTGAACTTCACCGTCTCGCCTCGTTTCTTTGGACGCGCAACCTGTGGACGGGAAAGAGCCGAGCTAACGCGACATGTTCGGCCGCCGCAGGACCACGCGGCCGCACCCTCGACCTACTTTTGCCAGGAAGGTGCCGGTGATGAAGATCTCCATCACCATGGTGATGACCAGCTGGAAGATGAGGAGGACGATGGCCACGGGACATTCTTCAGTGATGCACCGGAAACCGTAGCCGATGGTGGTCTGGGACTCCAGGGAGAAGAGGAAGGCCCCCGTCAGGGTCTTCACCTCCATCACACACGGAGTGTGGTTGGACGGGGGGTCGAACTCTGGGGGGACGAAGAGGAACAGAAGATCTGCGTCGTGTGATCGGCTCGACGAGGAAGACTTTGGTGTTTTGATCCGTTTTGGGGGCTTTTTGGGGTCATTTTGGCCCAACAAGTTTTTCACCTTCTGACACATTTTCTTGTCGTTTCCACCAATACTTGTTTGGCATTCTCTCGTTTTCTGGACTTCTCCTGGTTCAGGCTGCGTTTTCTTACCGAGCAGGTCCCCGTGCACCATGGCCACCAGGTACCAGAGGACCCCGAACAGGAACCAGGTCCCGGCGAAGGTGGCCGAGAACAGGAAGAACTTGTAGCGCCATTGCATGTCCAGGAAGGTCGTCCACAGGTCGCGGAGGTACAGCGCCCCCCGGCCGCTCACGTGCTCGATGCGCACGTTGCTCCGCCCGTCTTTGGAGAGGACGCGGCGCCTCCTCCGCAGAGCGTTGGGCCCCGCGGCCCCCGCCGCCGCTCCCCCGCCGCCGGCGCCGGCGCCTCCGGTGGCCCCCGCCGAGCCCAGCAGGGGCTTGGTGATGTCGGTCTGCGTCTGGGAGTGGCAGACCTTCTGAGGAGAGGAGCCCTCGGAGGACGGAGGAGTGGCCGAGGTCATGGCTGCAGGAGGAGACGGCAGGAGGTGAGAGGCGAGAGGGGACGGAGACAAAGACGGCGAGGACTGAAAAGATGCCGCGTGTGTGGAGGAGAAGAAAAGAGGAGGAGCTGGAGAAGTGCGTGAAAGCGAGGAGTGACGGCGTGGAACATTGAGGACGAGAGGAGGAAGACGAGGACCAAGGAGACGGGGATCAAAAGGACGGCTGTCCATGGTGGTCCATCCGAGACCCCCCCTCCTTTTCTCCTCCTTTCACTGAAGGCAGCTGGCCTTGTCAAAATAAAAGCCTTCTTCTTTCAGGGTGAAAGCACAGCTGCTCCTTCACATTAAAAGCATGGTTGTCGAATCGGGGCGCGACGCTGCTGAAAGAGTTCAATCGAAGACGCTGACCGTCGTTTTTTGGGGACCACCCGCTTTAGTCCAGCTGGACGGCGTTCAGAGTCGCCTCTTTCACCAAAAACACACAGAAGACGTCAGTTCGTGGCTCCCGATCGTCCATCGGAGAGTCTCGCTGATGCCTCCTTCCTGTTTCCACTTAGGGAAGGCCCGGAGACCTGTCCGGGTGTGTCCTCTGGTCGCTTGGCAACCTGAAGCTGCACTGGACTGACTTCTACCCAACAGGTCAGCTCTGGCCCCGCCCCCAAAAGTCGTTTAATCGCTCTTATGGAGACAATGACTGAATGCAGGCCCGCAAACAGATGATGTGTTGAACCGTTTACATCGTACACAATCAGTCAGACACTAAGAGGGTATAAATGGGTGTCTTGGTGTCAGCAGCACTTAGTGAAAGCCCCGCCCACCCCGCCCAAGGGTGCCATCGACACTTATTGTCACTGTACCGGCTTCCTCCTTTGCTCACCCTGCCGCCCCCCCTCCCCCCCCTCCACATCCTTTCTCTCTCTCCTCTTTCTGCCCTCTCACTAAACAGCCCTTTTGTCTCGGCTTTTCCGGCGCGAATATAACAAAAAAAACAAAAACTCCCCCCCCCCAAAAAACAAAACAAGTCAAACAAAAGCCAGAGCGCGGCGGCGATCTGATACGCTCTGTCCTTTCCTGTCCTTTCTGACCCTCGTCTCTCCTCTCTCCATGCTGGAGCTCACACTGAGTGAATGAATGGAGAGCTGTGTTGCAGCCTGTGCTGTGAATACTAAGATGCGGGGGGGAGGAGGAGGAGGGGGAGAGGGGGGGGGGGGGCGGGGTCAGCGGCAGGCACACGTGATTGGCCTTGTTGGTTTCCAGCTGAACTCTGACCCCAGCGGAGCTCCGGCCCACACATACAGTAAACATACACTCTTGTATTGGACATATAGTCCCCCTGATCTGTCAGGAGGGGACACAGTGCCGCTTATTGTCAGCAGGAATGTTTGGTTTGCAAAGTCAGGACCTTAAACACATCGCGCAGCGCCCGACACTGCCGCCTTTGTGCCTCCGAAAATGAAGGATTTCACCTTTTATCGGCGTTGCGTTTCGATCGAACCGTCGGCGAAGCACCAGAAGGACCCAAACTGGGAGCCAATTTCTCCCGTTGACCCACATAAATCCGTCAAACTTGATTAAATGTGGTTTGTGTCCACATGGGGGCAGCAAAACATCCCAGAAACACGTGATAGAAATATTATGACAGAAGTAAATAGTGGAGTTATCTTGTTTATCAGTTGCAACTGAATTTCGATTGACAAACACTTGAGACCA
>JASSRZ010000060.1:8124047-8134617 GCA_032164315.1 Malacoctenus gilli
GCTTTCTTTCCATCGGGTCGCCTCTCTCGCCGCACCGCTCCATCATCGGGCTGATTAACAGCGGCGTGACGTTTTGATTCCAGCGCGTTCAGGGGATTCTTATCTGTCCAACGCGGCTCGCCGCCGCGCCGCCGGGATTAACGGCTGAGCGGTGATCCTGGGCGTGTTCAGTGTTTACACGGAGATGATGGATGGCTTAAAAACACTGATGCAATCAGCAGATAAATCCAATAACCCCCCCCCCCCCCCCGCGAGGTGCCAGACGGTGACGAATGCCCCCGTCCTTTGGACGAGTACCTGCGCCCAGCTCGGCGTCTCTGTCCTCGTCTTCCACGCAGCCGTCCACCTCGTCATCCTGGGCGGTGGTGCAGCGGTAGCCCTTCCTCTTCAGCACGTGGCAGATGACCACCCCCAGCAGGCCCAGCAGGAAGAAGACCGGCACCAGCACGAAGGCCGTGAAGTCCGGGTTGGCGCCGCCCGAGCCGCCGCCGCCGCCGCTGGTGGTGACCGTCGTCTGGACCGCTGCGGAGGGGGGAGGAGAGGTTAATATCGGGCCTCGACGACGCGTCGCCGAAGCGACCCTGAAGGAAATCGGACCCCGAGAAGCTTCTCAAGTTGCCTCTGCTGGATCCCACGAGCTCGCCATCGTATCAACCCCAAAACGAGCCCAAAACAAGAAAAAAACTAAACAAAACAAGTGTCAAAAGGAGAAGAGCACAAAAACTTTCACAATAAAACAGTAAAAACTCTCAATAGAAACAGTTCATCAAGTCCTGCTCAGTGCGTTGCGACATCCTCTTTATCTGCATTTGTCACATCCTGTATCCTCCTCACGCCCTGTCCGATTCACGCCGCCGCACGTGGACGGCGGCGACAATGCGCCGACGAGGACGACCGCCATAAAGCGTCTTAACAGCAGGATGGCGCAAGTCTCTGCGTCCGTTGAACTTCAGGGTGTCTTAATCGGCACCGAGAAAAAAGGAGAAAGGAGGAAGAAAACAGAAGGGGCTCGTAAAGTTTTATGACATCAGCTCCTGCGCTCCCACCGTTATCTGCCCAACCGAGGGGGTCCGAAGTCCAGCGTGTGCGAGACTCCGCTTCTCTTAGGCCCTTTTCCTTGAAATGTTTGGTATGGGCGTCCCGACATGGGGGTCCGCACGCTTCTTTGGGCCTTTTGTTGCTTCTTATCTCAACAGTTTGGAGCTCCCGTCTCTGTGGAGGTCAGAGGTCAGGGGCCAGATCGCAGGGTCTACGATCTACAGCGCGGCGCCCGCCGGAGACGAGACCACGTGAGGCATTCCAGCTCGCGGCACAACGGCGCTTTTGTCCCCCCCCCAGTGCACGGCTCGGAGGAAGTCGGACAGGAGCGACCGGACGGCTGCTCGCCTGGAAAAAACCGTCCCGGTTCGGAACAGCAGCGGCTTGTATGTGCACACCTGACCGTGTAGCCCCGCCCCCCCCCCCATGCATTCAGGCATCCATGCGCTCCCCCCATTGTCCCCGTCCGCTGGCGCATCGAACCGAAACACACCGGCCATTGTCTGCTCCGCCGAGTCATGTGTCCATGTGCTTCTATGAGGAGTGGACGGCGGCGGGCCAGCCGGGCGCCCTGGCAACGTCCCATGTCCCCGCAGCTGACTCACAAGGAATCACGGTCCAATTGGAGGACGTATTAATGCCGTTAATTAAAGGGGACAGGAGACAGCGCCAGGCAGCCGAACGGAGACCTTTAGGGGGATTTAGGGGGGGGAGACAGAGATCTGTGAGCAAACACAGCTGGCGTATGATGGGAGGGACACTGAAACTAGGCATGGGCTCAAAAAGGACACAAACTGGTTTAATTTCCTGCGGTTTCATCAGGATTCAGACGGTGAGACCTCAGTCTGTCCTGGAGGGGTCACGGAAGGTCGCGGAGAAGCCAAAAGTCCGACTGGCAAACTTTTGAAGCGACTTGTGCAGGAGAGGCGAGACCGAGTCGCCGATGACCACCGCGATGCCAAAGAGGATGTTCCTCCCTGCTGAAATCAGCAAGAAAATAAGGAGCGACAGCGCAGATCGTGCCTCCGCCGCCGGATGTCTGCCCGCTTCCTCTGTCACTTCATGACAAACACGACCATAAATAACACGAGCACCAGCGAACGCGTGTCGGTAATCCGACCCTCGTCCCCGGCCTAACTCGATTATCCACCCCGGGACGGGCGCAAAACGGAGACGCCGGTCGCAATGGAGGCTTCGCACGGGGACCGCCGACGCCTGGAGCAGCTGCTCATTAGGAGGCAGCGAGGAAACGGTGAAAGGGAACCGGCGATAATGAGCGTTTGTTCCAAGATGGTGAGAGAAACGGTGGACAAGAGGACGCTGGAGGAGGGGACACTGGACACTGTGGAAAGTGATGATGAGGAGGAGGAGGAGGAGGAGAAGAAGGAGGAGGAGGAGAAGGAGGAGGAAGAGGAGGAAGAGGAGGAGGAGGAGGAGGAGGAGTTGGAGGAAGAAGGACCCGTCTGTGGACATCTGTGTGTCCGTCTCAAGAAAAACGACCCCCTCGCGAACTTCCTGCGTCACGTCTCCCAGGCGCGCGGCCCGTGTGACTCACGCCGGCGTCGTGCGCGCGCATTCTCCGGGCTCACACGCCATCACGAGGACAGCTGAACCCATCCCGAGACGTTCCCCTGGCACGTGCGCATCCCAGGAGGTGTTTTATTCCTGTTTCGAACCCCTCGAACCTCCAGGTGACCCAGTTCGCCTGGTTCGCCGCGCGAAGTCGGTCAGGGACTCCTGACGCGTTCGCGGCAAATGGAAAACGGGTCTGCAAGAGTATAAATGTCCTGAAACATCATCATAAACACGGAGATCAATGCAGAGCTTGTTTGCTAAACACACTCCGTGCATCTAGTGGGTTTTATTTCCGCTCCTGCAAAATGTTTCCGCTCAATCAAAAGGTTGCAAACCGGCCGCAAAACAAAAAACAACTTCTGAGGGTTTTCTTTTGTAAACAAACAAGTTGCGCCCGAGTGTTTGTGTCCTGCTGCTGCAGCTTCACAGCAGGGGATAAAAACCACCTATTACATCTGCACCGACGGGCTATTTTAAAGGCAGACAGGTGAGTTTAGACTGAGCGGAGATTAAAGTCATTATGTTCGCGCATCAACTGAATTATGTCCTCCTTAAAGCCGTATTTTCAGAGCAAATCTCAGCAAGAGGATGGAAGAAAATAAACAAATATTAGAGTATGATGAAAATAGAGTTTTATCATGATCATAAACATAAAGTGGGGACTCAGAAACGTGTCTAAAACGCAACAGTGCGTCAACTGATTAAAGTTTCAGTCCATGAAAAGATGTCAATCATAAAAACCTGTTGCCAGAGACGGAGGACAGCTCAATCTGTGGCTGGTTGGCGGCACTAGAAAGCAGCTCGATCTGTTCGTTTCTCCCGAGGCAAAACTTTCCTCACAACTGACTTTACTTGAGGTTTTTTTTCCATCCACGTCGGCAGGAACATCCTCGCCAGAGACATGTCGGCAAACTTTGTCAGGAAAAAACACGCACAGAAAGGTCCAAAAGGGGTGAAAATGGGGCGACAGGAGCGGTGCGGACACGCAGTGGGGAAAGCTGGAGAAACTTACGCGTCGCAGCGGAGGGCTCGGCCATGGGTGGGCCGGGGGAGCGCGGAGGGCTGGCGGGGGGGGCTGCTGCTGCTGCGGCTGCTGCTGCTGCTCCAGCTGCTCCTGCTGCTGCTGCGGGTTGACAGGCGGCCGCTCGGACGTCTGGTCACCAGCGACACTGGTCAGAGTGGAGCGGAAGGAGGGACTAGTCACCGCCAGCGAACGTGTTTCCTCGTTGCCACACAGTGGATACGCCCTGCGCGTAACGCGGGCCTGCCTCTGCAGAGAGCCCGCAGGGAGGCGCGGCAAGAGCGCTCACACACGGCGGCTTCCGTCTTCGTCTCGACTCACTGTTCACTCAGAATAACATCTTTCATTTCCAGCGATGAAACAGAGTTCAAACCTCAAGTTGTTTCATAGTAATTCGTATCTTTTAGGAGTTTGTTGGATTGAAAGGCGAGGAAAACAATCAGAGGTTTCACTTTCACTTTTTCTTACTTTTTAAATCATTTCCATCCTGTTACTTCAGAAATAAATGAGTTAGAAACACAATAAACACTGGTTCAAAAACAAGGAGGCGCATTAGTAAGAAATTCAACCGAAAAGACTGAAAAAAGTTTATTATAAGACTGAAAAAATGAAGGACAGGAAGAGAAAAAAAAGGTTCTTGACTGAGATTTGAAAAATGTTTGTTCATGTACTTTTCCACGAGATGGCAGTGTTACAGTAGAACAAATCCACTGACTTGTAATCAGAGTAAACCGAGGAAGAAGACTGAACATTAACCATCATTGCGTGAAGTCTCACTCGCTTTTTCGACACTTTTTGACCAACAAAAACCGAGAAACCAGAAGCATTTTGCATCTCTTTTGTTCCAAACTCTCCCGTCTTGATTCCTGCTCTTCTCTCTCCTTCAATAAACTCTCAAAGTCGTCAGTAAAACGACGACAATCACACCGGCCAGACAGCCGAACACGATGAGGAGGAGGCGAGCGGGGCAGCTCCTCTTCTCGCCGTCCTCCATCTTTTTGCGGGGCAGCAGACGCTTGCGGTCTGCGTCCGCTTCGCTGTTCACCTCGTCTTCTGGACTCTCTGGAGGAAGACGAGGGAGACAGAAACACCTTCAATGTTTGACCTCCTGAGGCACCTGTATGACCTGTGGGGGGGGGTCCTTCTGGGTGGTCTGACCTCGGTACACGAGCAGGTACGCCGTGCTGGAGCTGGAAAACAAGTTTGACCTTGAAGTCTCGAGTTTTTTTGGTTTCTGTGAATCAAAACGTCTGAAAAACAAACCTGAAGGTCCCGTTTTTAGCGAAGGGCTGTTTTTGTTCCTGGAACAAGAGACAAAAACTCAACGGCTGCGTCTTTTTTGAAGGATTTTTAAGGAAATGTTTGTTTCCCACCTTTTTCACTTGGCTGTCGTCGCAGGTGTACCAGGTTCTGTCCTCTCTGGACAGGACGGTGGCCGTGTAGTGCCCCCCCGCGATGCTGCCCAGGTGGTCCACCATGCCGTACAGCTTGTATCTGTGCCCCTGCAACCACACACACGCTTTCAAACCCGCCCAAGCGTCTTCAGATTCCCCCCCGCCGCCGTCCCTCCGCTTGCCTCCGTCCTCAGAGTGGACGGCACGTCCACGCTGCGGTTGGATTTGACGGTCGCCATGGTGCCGTAGTCCAACTCGAACCTCTTGAGGAGGAGAGCGAGGATGGCGGGAAACGTCACCATCTGGTTCCTCTGCGACCGGGAAACCAACGATTAACAAAAAACAGCTTCGACCTCTGTTTTCTTTTGCGGTTGCGAGTTGAAAACTCACGCTTGTTGCCTCTGTTTTCTTGTCGCAGTCTTTGCAGAACACCAGGTTGTCTTCACTGTAAACCTTTGAGCTGAAAACCTTCTGAAAGCCTTCTTCCTGCGAAGACAAGGTGAACCAAATCAACCCTCAATCACCTGACCTCACCGAGTAGTACTCATAGTCGAAGTAGTAGTCGGTGCTGCTCACCACGCTGTAAGTGTCCGTGTTGTTGTCTCTGAGCGACAGCGGCAGAGTCCAGAAGGGACTGATGTCCTCGAGGATCAGGTGTCCCTCGCAGCATGTCGTGGTGTCCCTCAGCTCGCCTCTGAAAGCCTTCACAGACAAACGCTCGCTATAACCCGCCGTCCGTCCACGCCTGAGACCCCTCCCCCTTTCCGCTCACCTCGGAGGCCTGGCCGCTCATCTTCCTCAGGAGCATCTCCAGGCACTGGGCGGCGTCACGCTGCTGGTGGACTGCGGACGGAAAAAGGACAAAGGTGAAGCTGCCTCGGACGGACTCGCGCCACCGCCGAACTCCCCCCCCCCCCCTCCACGGACCGTTCTCGATGTCCAGCAGCTCCGTGATGTTCTCCGTCCCGCACGTTTCCCCCCGCAGCCTCCCGAAGAAGATCTTCATCACGTGGTCCGCGGTCCCCGCCTCTGAGCCCAGCCTTCAGGGAGGAAGTGGCGTTCATCACCAACGTGCTGATTTCCCCTCCCCGTCCACGCGAGGACGCGGCGCCGGACGTACCTGCTCTGGATCTCCGGCGTCACCGACAGAACCTGCAGGACGCTGTTCAGGTAACAGGTGGCCCCCTGATTGATCAGCCCATGAGGGCGTCTGCGTTGCTTAGCAACTGATGAGGAGGAGAAACAGCCTGTCAACGTGCATCCTTTGTTCTCCAGGCGATGGTGCGAAAGGAAAACCACCGTTGTGATAGAAAATTCATCAAACTATCAACACAAATGGTGTTTTTAATCTTATTCAGTTGAATATTATCTACAAAGAGTTTTTTTAAAGAGGAAAAATAGCGTGTAGTGTTTTTCTTAAGAAAAAAACAAAGTAAATTAAATTAAAGAATGAAACAAAATCATTAGGAGAAAAAAAAATATTAAAAAACTTAAAAACTGCTTATTTCTAATGTCTTTTATCCACTCAAACACACACACTCTGTGAATAAATCCGAGGCATCCCCGTGTGCCTGTTTGTCTCGATCCTCTCTTGCGTTCCTGCTGATCTGAGACCTGCTGTTGCTCTGGAATCACCTTCGCCGCCATCACTGCGCTGCTTCTTCTGCCCTTCTGCTTTGGCCTCCTCGATGTGTCGCTTCCTGGAGCTCATGGCCTCCCCCCCCTCACCCGTGTCCCAGCCGCACTCTCTCCCCCGTCGTCCTCCGCACAGGAAGACGCCGCGTCCTGGCGTGTTTGCGCCGCCGCCACTGCGCCCTTGTTCCTGGGCGGAGCCTGAGCCGGCGCGACCGCATTCTTGGAGAGGCTCTTCTTCCAGGAACAGAAAATCGATTTCTCGTCGCATCGCCGAGAATGACGCGAGAGAAAAACCCCTGAAAGTTCCAAACTGAACTGTTATCGCATCACTTACGAGAATCGGATGAAAGGTTTACCGTCCAACCATCAAACGACAAAACAACCTTGGACCTGCAGGCGGCATCTGATGCACTTTCACTTTCGTGAGGCTCGTTGGCTTTGGAGGTCAAACCAGAGGGTGTGTTGACTTCCCAGCAGGCACTTTGTTATGTTTTATTAACAATTGGGCCTGAATGTCCCCTCGCCCACACTCCTCCGTCACCCCACTGGCATCAGCGTCACGTTTATTGTCCTGACACCACCCAAATTGACAGAGGAAGGCCTTAAAGCTTTCCTCATTTCAACAGCCAGTTGTGCCAAAACAGGCTCTGAAAACCCCTCAAAAAACAGAGACTGGACGAACTGGACCTTCAATTTGAAAAGTCTCGATAAACACCTGATGAAAGGGAAAGTGGGTGTCGTTGGGCAAAGCATCTGGACCGATTGTTTCCTCCAAACCACAGAAGCAGCCTGACAAACATTCCTGCCCAGCGACTCAACGAATGGCAGATATTTACAGCAGGAGGTAGAACAACAAACACAAACATCAGCCTGAAGTCGTCACGTGGCACTTTCGCCAATCGCTGCCAACAAACAGCCTCCACCTTCATTTGTACCAAGGAATTCTTCATTGTTTTGTGTTTTCTACATGAAGACAAAGTGAAACAAGCTCAGAAAGCTTTTCTTAAAGTTTTATTTCAATCACACGTCTGAAAAAGTTTAGAAAAAGAAGCAAAAAGTCCATTTTGTTGCACAGTTACAACCTTTTCGCAACTTCACAGTTCAAACAACATACTTTCTTGCTTATACAATTCAAACAGAGGAGACGAACTTAAACTCTTCTTAAAAACAAGTCAAACAGTTCAGAAAACAGCGATTTTAAGTTATTTTAAAGTGCTTTCAGCTGCATGTTTTTCTCACAAAAACAATAAAAGGAAAAAAAGACCTCAAGGCAGCTGGATTTCAGGTCTAAAGTGCAAAACTTCACCTTGATTGCAACAAAAAAACACGTTTTGGTCCAGTACACGTTCAAACCATGTGTGCAGTTACTTTACTAATTATAAAAATACCCAAAGTCCTTCATAATGCGAGTAATCAGAGTAAGTTCTTCGTCCTTCGTTACTTCCAGGGGTCTCGTTGGTCTCGCGGTGGGTGCGCTGAGGGTCCCGGGCTCACTGCGTCCCTCCAGGCAACATGACCAACGTGTGCACGGTGTTCATGTGCTTGATGCCGTAAGTGGACAGCACCTCCGTTTCCTCCAGCGTCTCGGTCCTGAAGACCATCCGGACATCGTCACCTGAGGCGCAATTTGTGGCAGGAGATTAAAAAGCGACTCTTTTTCTGGAGGAAAATGCACAGAAACACAGAAAAAGGACGCACTGATGCCGAGCTCCTGCACGATCTTCTTCTTCAGGTGCAGCACGGTGAGTTTCTTCAGCTGCTCCTCGGTCTCGCACACCTCCACCACCTTCTCCTCCCCCCTGGGTCCGTTCACCTTCAACTGCACCCCCATGGCTTCTCTGCACAGCTCAAACTCTGCTCGGTGCGATGCGACGTCAGGACTGCGTCTCCGTGTGGCGCGTCTTTGCGCACGAAGGCGCATTTAAGGTGGCCGGCGGGGAGTTTTTGGCACGGGTGGGGCCCCCACGCAGAGTCACGTGACTTCAGGGAAACACAGGTGCTTTAAGCGTCAGAAGAGGCAAGAAAACGCCCTCATCCGAGCGGAGGAGACCAGAAAACAAAGAGGACACGATGGGACAGAGACAGAGTAAGAGACATCCTAAACCCAGAGTTCCGACTTCGAGGAGTCAGTTTTACATGGAGGAGAACTGGCAGCCGGAGCAGGGCCGATGCCCTCCTCCGCCGCCGTACCGCGAGCGGCTCGTGCACTTTAAGGAACCGGAGAAGGACTCGGACTGCGCGGCGCCGGACTGCGCACGGAAGGAGAAGCGCTACGACCCCAACGACCCCAGTCTGATCATCGTGGACGCAGAAGATCAGATGGACTGTGAGTCCTCGGGCTTTTGCTTCCGTTTGGACGCGATGAGTTGTTGAAACCGGAACAAATCGAATGCAAAACGACCGAAACTCGACTATTTTATCATAAAAATGAACTTCTAAACTTGAATTCAACCCATTTCTTGATATTTCAGCGATTATTTTTAAGGAAACAGGCATTTATCTTATAATAAACACACTGTAATTCAGGCACCACACCTGTACAAGACAAAAGAACCTTCATAATCTGATGAAATATGTTGTTTTAAAGGCTGTTTTTAGTCGTCTTGGATCTTTAATAACTTCGATAAACACGCTCCTGTTTACATGTTGTCAGCAAACAACAACACTTCTACTGTGATATTTCAGTCCTGTGTGAGGAGTTTGACTCTCCCAGAGCTCTGATGTCCTGCGGCCACACCGTCACCCCCGACTCCCTCACCAACTGGTGCCGCAGACAGCTGGACGAGGTGGGTCGAGCGCCGCACGGGCTCCTTCAGTGGGGAAGTCAGAGAGCAGCATTTCAGGCCGCTCTGAATGCTGATAAAAATAGATTGTAGTTAGAACGACAGGGTGTGTTTGGAGGAGAATCAGGTATGGCTCCTCCCTGTCATACTGGAATGATAAAATGACTCTTGGTGTAACTTTGGCGACTTCCAGGGCGAGAGCGACTTCTTCTGTGGCGTGCCCGACTGCGACGGCGTGTGGTACTTCGAGGAGGTCCGCAAAATGGCTCTTCTGACCCCCGAGGAGGTGGAGTACTTCGAGAAAAAGTTGTTCGAGAACACCAAAGATTGCTTCGACGTCAGATCAGTGAGTGTTTGCCTCCGAGACTCCGTCCAAGGTGTCTTTGAACGTCGACTAACTTTGGTGGTCCTTCCTCAGTGTCCCGGCTGCAAGTCCACCGTGCTGAGAAGCGACACCAACAACCTGTGCGTGCAGTGCACGGTGTGCACGATGGACCGGAAGAAGCGCTTCGAGTTCTGCTGGCAGTGCCTGAAGGAGTGGCGGGGGCCGTCCCCCCGCTGGGACCGCTGCCAGAACGAGGGCTGCTTCAACAAGGCCCTGGAGACCCTGAGGAACTGCCCCACCATGACCTTCAAGCACGTGGTGGGCGTCAGCGGCTGCCCCTCCGTGCGCTCGTGTCCCACCTGCGGCTTCCTGATGGAGCACGACGGCACCGGCTGCAAGAACATCATGTGCAGCCGCTGCAAGGTCGAGTTCTGCTTCGTGTGCCTCAGCGACACGGAAGACTGCAGCGAGACCAGCAACGTCTTCGGGATGTGCGTGGACGGCGTGGCGCCCAGGCAGGCCCGCATCGCCGTGCTGTCGTGGGACGACGTCCTTTATTACGATGATGAGTACTAGTAACTTGAACCCACCGGCGACGGATTACAAATACTCACAAAAGTATTTCTGGAGACTTTCACCTCCATCTGTACATTTTCCATGAATGTGATTTGACAATAAAACTCTAGATAATTCTTTTAAATTCATGTCAGTTTGGGGTTTTTTTTTTAACAAAACATTTTGTTGATTTTCAAAATAAAATAGCAGTAAAAGTTCAGACTTTCTCTGATTTATTCTTTTA
>JASSRZ010000060.1:8134717-8147252 GCA_032164315.1 Malacoctenus gilli
GCTGTATGGAACAACAACCGGCCTTTTTGTGCTCTTTTAATAGACTTAAGTCACGTTAAAATGATGGCAAGTGAAAAACTTTACAGATTAAAACGATGCATCGGAGCGACGGCGTTCACTCGGACTCTGCAGCATCGGCTTTTGTTGGACACCATCAGTGCAGCGAGGAGGCAAACAGCGGCAGCGGCGGCGGCGGCGGTGCAGCAGAGCGCAGGTGTGACGGGAAACCAGCTGCCGCTGTGGGCGGAGCTTTCGCTGCTGCCTCTGGAAAAGTGAACCCGAGTCTGAAGAACGAGGAGGTTTGTGATCGCTGACACGAGCTGAGGGGATTTGTTGACGTCCTGCTCACCTTGTATCAGGAGCAGAAGAGGGGCTCACGTCTGCTGGGGCAGATAAAACATCAGGGTACGAACACAACCTCCCATCAGGGCAGAAAACTGCCCCCTGGTAACCGTTTACCTGCAGGAGAAAGAAATAAGTCCAACTTACTCTTTATTGATTGTATTCTGCATGAAAATGTCTTTTTTACTCACATACAGTCAATATTAATTCAATTATTGCTTGTTTCAGTAGTCAAAACAACATGAACGTAATACAAATAACGTGAGGCCACCTGAATGCTGCCCCCTGCTGGACAGTCCAGCCATCCTGAGCCGGACACTTGCACCTGGAACCTGTTGGCTCCGGTGCACCTGTGTCTGTAGCACCGACCCTCCACAGGGCCGCCGAAGGACTCGGCCTGCGAGAGAGACAAAATATCAGGAGACTGACGAAGCCGAGACATCACAGCAAAACACACACACACACCTGGCTGGTCAGGCTGGAGAAGAAGCACCGGCTGTCCGAGCCAAAGATCTCCCCGGTTTCCCTGTTCTTCTCTGACCGTCTGGCGTTTTCCTCCTTGAAACATTCACTCTGAAGCACAACAGGTGGAAGAAAACTGGTTACGTTAAATAACCGCGATCAAACCAACCATTCTTGAAACATGTTATTAACTCACTGCGTTATTTAGAGGTTTGTACACTCTGCATCCCTCCAGGAATCGATCCGTCTGACACGCTCCCTTGTGGAGGTGAAGGAAATGACACCCGAGGCCGCTGAAAGCGAAGAATAACGTAACTTTTCAACATGTTGTGTGAAGGAAAAGGAGCAGAATTAAAGGCACAGTACGTAAAATCCAAGCGATGACACTTTTGAGCACGAAGTGGCAGCAGAGAAAACATGACGTACTGGACCTTTAAGACCAGAATCAAGTCGAGTTTCTACCTGTCGGTGCAGAAGAACGAGGACGAGTTGCAGGTGGACGGCGAGCCAAACGTGGCGCCTTCACCTGTCGGGGAGGAGAGGTCAAACTGAACCTGCAGCCAACAGATTTTTAGGTTGTCGGTCTGAAACCGTCCGTCCTCACCGTGTCCCCACACCAGACTCTGCGCCCGGCTCATGTCGACGTCGTACCAGCCCGTGTCCTGAAACGCGGCGAGCGTGATGGGGTCTATGCGGACGGTGGCCGGGTCCCCCAGAGCTGCGGCCATGATGGACCCCTGCAGGACCCGGGACTCCCAGTGGGAGGACGTCCTGCCTGGGGGGACACCCTGGAGGACAGCACAGTCAGCCGCGTGGACGAGGCGGATTTCGGAGGACAGCTGAAAGCGAGACGCGCTACCTGATTCTCCAGCGGCCCCCCGAGGCCGGGATCCGAGGACCCGAGGTGTCCCCGCAGGGCCGAGACCACGGACGGCGTGTAGATCCTCACCTGACCGGACGGGTCAGCGTGGGTGGCTTTACCTCGGGGGGAGCACGGCGAGGAGGCGGGGCAGTCTCGCCACGCGGCGAAGAGATCCTTGGAGAAGCCGAGGACGTGGAGCAGCTCGTGAATCACCGCCTGGAAGACAGCCGGAGCGTGAATCACGCCGCCGGCATCGAGCCGCGCGCGTTCTCGCTTCAAAACTTGCTGTCTCGGTGACCTGAACCGTGGTCTGGCGGTTGTACGCGGCGCCCGTCAGTCTGTCCCTGCAGACGACCATCACGCCGGCCACCGGCCGCCCGCTGGGGTCCGTCCGGCAGTGGACGGCGTAGGCCAAGACATCACGCTGAGAGGACAGGAAAGTAGAAGGCAAAAAGCCAGGATTCGAACCCAGAACCTTCCTGCAGGGACTCAGGAGTTCAAACCACTTCCGACCAAAAGTCATTCGAACCTCGGCACGACATCTGTCCGTCGCCCGTACGAGGACATACAGCAGGAAGTCCGTGTGGGGGAGTCCGGCCCCCTGCGGCCGCAGAACGGTCCTGCGAGGGGAGTCGGGTTCGGGGTAAACCTCGCATCCGTCCAGGTGGTCGTCGGGAATCTGGAGGAAAAAACAGGATCAGATCCGTCTGAGGGACTTCAGGCCTGAGAATCGACGCGATGCTCACGGTCACATCCAGACACGTCTCGGCTCCGTAGCTGCTTCTGGCTCTGCCGCACCTGAAAGACGACGAAAAGGGCAAAATATTAGAGCCAGACTTCCCAAAACATCATGAAACGGATGTAAACAAACCGACAACACACACTTGTTGTGGTTGAGCGCAGACGAGTCCTTCCAGATGAACTTGCAGTACTTGCTGACGTCTCTGCTGAGCCTCAGTGGACTCTGTGCTCTGGACACTGTTGGACATCAGGAGTGTAAGCGACTGTCTTTCTGTGCGTGTGTGTGTTTCTGTGTCTCACCTGAGAGCAGAGCCCCCACCACCCCCACCGCCTCCCGCACAGCCTCCCCCAGCCGTCCCCCATCAGCGCCCGACAGCCCGTCGCTCTGCCCCGACAGCCAGGTCTGGATCCTGATCGGCTGCGGCGCCGCGGCGTTCTCCGCCCGGGCGCTCCTGACCCTCGGCGAGGTCAGCGGCGGGCCGGCTCGGACCACTCTGACCCGAGCCTGGACGTCGTCGTGGACGCACCTCTGCAGAGACGGGACCACCAGCAGCATCAGCAGGAGGCAGCAAGGAGGCGGAGCCATCGGAGAGATTCTATTCAAAGAAAAGTGAGAACGTTAGAACTTATTGAAGCTTTGCGTTTGAGAACATGACTAAACTTTCAATTTTGGTCATTACCTTGTAAATAAAAGCGACCAGATTTCGTCCAATCAGCTGAAGCGAAAGTTTGATCTTCTGCTTCGAAACTTTGGATCCAAACTCTGACGTGAGCTTTTAACCTCCCGCCTGGAGACCGGCGTCTCCTCCCAAAGCTTCACTCTGCATACAGAGCACAATGCGACGACGCCACGGTCCCCGAGGCGACAGGTGACCCTCCCCCTCCCCCTCCCCCTCACCCCTCGCTCCTCCCTCCTCCACAAAATCACCACAGGAAAAGTGCAAATCCTTTAATCTCAGCAACGTTTGTCCTTATATACAGTGAACGTGACCCAAATAAACCGTTTCTCTCTTAATTACCTCATAGCTTCGCAAAATTTGAATCATCTGGCTACTCCACGTCGACTAATACATTCAACAAAGCAAAGAAAAGAAATAAAACACAACCTAAAAAGGGAAGATATGCATCTTACGCAAATAAAAACATCGTAAAATATACAACAATACTACAAATGGCACACCACAAGTCTGTTGTGTCGGATCCCGTCAGGAGTGGAGCTCGTTCCGGAGCCTCGTCGTTCAAATCAGGCACCGAAGAGATTGTCCTTTGACACGTTTTTAAGAGGGGTACATTCATTCACTGGAAGGGGGGGGGGGGGGGGGCGTGGGGGTCCCGTAGAGTTATTGCCATCTTGCAGAGTCCACATGCAGGTTTTTTTGTTGAAAACACGAAAGCCACTGATGTGTTCGATGCCGTGATGCGAGGGAGAAAAACGTGTGTGTGCAGTCGGGGGTTCGTCTCAATCTCCTCGAGCCGTCCGCAGGAAACTCCTGAGAAAGGCACTTAAATAGGGGGCGGGGGCGGGGGGGGGGGGGGGGGCTCGCTTTCGGGGGTGGGTGGCAGAAGTATGTGGCGACACTTCTTTGTCTCAGTAAATTTGACACGCGCTGGATGTGACAGCAGCCCGCCGCTGCGTCCGGGTAAGGGAAGATCCTCCTGTGCAAAAGTTCACCCTTCACGTGCAGCACGGCCCGAGTTACGTGCATGTCGAACGCTCGCCGCGAGTCGGCCGTGCCTTTCGTTCACGCCGCCGTCTTCGAAAAACAAAGAAAAAGAAATGGTCGAATACTTGATTCCACGTGTCAACAACTCAATTTCGAAAAAGGCACCAGACGTGCGCGGCGAGGACGAGCGCCTCCGCCCGTCGCTCCCGCGCTTCAAGTTCAAACAGACGTGGAAAGACTCGTTTTCAGTTTCAGTGAGTGGAAGGGGGAGGGGGAAAAAGGGGGGAGGGGGGAGATCAGGTGAGCATGGGGACGTCGTCCTCTGAGGTGGTGTCCTCGGACAGCGGGATGAGCAGCACCTCGTCGTCCGAGGAAGAGGAGGAGGAGGAGGAGAAGGAGGGCGAGGCGGACAGGGGCATGGAGTTGGTGGAGGCGGAGGAGGGCGAGGCTCGGAACAGGGAGATGCTGAGGCCCAGCGTGTGGAAGATGGAGGCCAGAGAGGGGCTGCTCGGGGGCACGGTGACTGGGGGAGTGTGGGGGGAGGCCGGCGGCGGGGCAGGAGGCGCGTACGGAGGCGGAGGCGGGGAAGCGGGAGGTGGCAGAGGCAGCGGCAGGAGAGGAGGCGGCGCGTCCGGCTGCTGCTCCTGCTGATGCTCTGACTGAGCCAGCAGGCCCAGTTTCTGAGGCACCGGCTGGTTCACCGCCTCCACCGCCGCCGACGAGCTGGGCGGCGTCGGGTGGCTCGGCTCCTGACCGGGCGCGGTGGCGTCCGACGGCTGCTGGCCTCCGCCGCCGGACGACGACGACGACGACTGGGTCGGCCGGGACGGCGGCCTGGGGATCAGGCCCCACCTCCTCATGCGGCGGACGGCGCGGCGCACGAAGCGCGGCCTGCGTCGGCGGTGGGGGGAGTTGGCGGCGTCCTGGCGGAGGAGCTGGAGGATTCCTCGCAGGGACAGAGACGACGTCTGCGGAGGCGGAGACAGAAGACGGACGTCACGGAACGAACCGATGAGCCCCGGACGGTTCCTCTGACTGCGTTCTCACCTCGTTGGGGTTCTCCGTGGGGAAGTCCTCCACAGGGGGGATGATGCCCTGCGCGATGAGCTGCCCGTAGGAGGGCGGAGCCTGCTGCTGGATCAGCTCTGCTTCCTGACGGCTGATTGGAGCAAACATGCTGACAGAGAAACGAGGAAGACACTCAATCCAGATGCTTCAAAGCAGTGAGGAAGAAAAGCCCGGAGCTGGACGTTGAGCTACCTGTACTCCCGGGTCCTGAGCGAGTACAGTTTACAGGTGCAGCCCATGGCGATGACCAGCAGCAGCCCGCACACCAGGCTGCCTACCGTTGCCGCGGTGATGACCTTGCGGGGCAGGATGACGGTGCAGTTGAGCTCGTCCGTGCCGTCCTTGCAGTCCACCTGGCCGTCGCAGCGCCAGCTCTCGAACACGCACCTGCAGGGGCGGAAACGACGGGGCCGTTTGATCGCAGCAACAGAAACCACGAGAACGAAGCGCCGAGGCGGGAAGTTCGGCGGTCCCGCCGCGGCTGCGGCGCCGACCTGTCGCTGTCGCAGTGGAAGGTGCCGGGCTGGCACACCGTGCAGTCCCTCTCGTCGCTGCCGTCGGCGCAGTACAGCTGGTAGTTGCAGCGCTCCGTCACCGGGTAGCACACGGGGCGGCTGGGGAAGCGGCTGGACGCCACCGCCCGCTGGCCCGCCACGCCGCAGGCGAACTGGTTGAGGCCGCAGCCCCGGCAGCCCTCCTCGTCCTTGCCCGTCTCGGGGCAGTCCCACTTGCCGTCGCAGTGCTGCTCCGAGGTGAAGCAGCCCCCCGCCGCGCCCCCGCAGCGCCCCTCCCAGGGCGGGCAGTAGCTGCCCACGTGGAAGGTGGCGTTGAAGCCGCTCCCTTCCGAGTTGGGCAGCTGCTCGAAGACGAGCGACAGCCGGCCCGTGTGGGACTCCACCTGGACGGACTTGTAGTTGGAGGCGCTCGTGATCTGGCGACACGGAGCGAAAGAGGGCGGCGTTAACAAAGGGAACGTTTAGGGTCAGTCTGCGTTTATCTCGGAGGAACTCACGATCTTTATGACGTCCCCTTTGCCCAGCTCTCGGTTGTAGATGGTCAGTCTGTCCCTGGACCCCAGCACCAGCTGTTGCACGTCCAGTCTGAGGGGCCGCGAGTCCTGAGGGTCCAGACTCCACATGCAGTACATGTGCGAGCCCCGGAGGGCGGGAGGGGAGATGGTCCCGTAGAAGGTCTGGAGGAGACCCCCGCATCGCTGCTCGATGGGAGGAGGCGTCATGGCGACCGCGCCGTCCCCCCGGGTCGTCTCCTTCTCCGGGAGCCACGGGTCGGCGTCGCCGCGGTGCTCCGACGACCTGTCGGTGGTCCGAGCCTGATCGAACTCTCGGTGCCGGTCGTACGGCTCGTCGCGGCTCTCGTCCGCCGCTTTCTCCTCGTCCGCCGGCTTGCCGTCGTCCTCGGTGAGGAGGTCGTCGTCCTCTTCGGCCTCGCAGCCCTGCTCGTCCGTGCCGACGTCGAGGCCTTCCCCCAGACACTCCACCTGCCCGTTACAGCGCCAGGAGAAGGGAATGCACCGGCCTCGGAGGCACTCGAAAGACGTCTCGGGACAGTCCCCCGTGTCTGGACGGTAAAAACGGACGGTTAGAACACGTTTACACACAGACGTGCAGCAGGAAACACACACGAGCTCGTACCTCTGGCGTAGTTCAACAGGAAGGACGAGACGGGGAAGAGATGCGGGAGGAAGTGGTGCACCACCGTGATGTTCCCGCCCGGGAACTCCATGGGCTGCGGCAATTTCGACCCGCAAAGCATCACCGGCTCCCCGCCGGCCGACGACTTGATCGACACCCACTCCTTCTTGCATCGCGCTGAGAACTGGGAGAAGCTGGGAGGGAGGGAGGGAGGAGCGGCCGTCAACGATCAAAGTCCGACCGAAACCAGCCGTGGTAAACAAACAACAAGCCTCCGTACCTGAGGACGACGGGCTCTCCCTCCGAGCCCTTGATGATCCAGCAGTCGTAGGTGGAGCCGAAGCGGTAGGACCAGCTGTGGTACGCGGAGCTCCTGATCTCGCCCACCTGATTATCCAGGACCTGCAGGGAGTGCCCACAGCGGGCTGACGACCAGAGAACAACACGTTACAGCGCCGCTCCTGCGTGTCTCAAAGGTGGGCATCTAAAAGCGCGACTGCATGACCTCCTTGACACGTCGCGCAGCTCGGCGAGGAGATAATCTTCTTACCGTAAGAGAGGGCGGCCTCGAATCGGCTGCACGCTGCGGGGAGGGCGAGAGGAAACAGAGCGGGTCATCGCGGGGATCGTAAACGCCGCCGCGACAGGAAGAGCAACAAATATAACCTTTGGTTGATAAACACGTAAAGCAGCCACTTCGGAAAACATACACAAACAGCCGAACGGGCGCCGCTCACCTAATATGGAGAAAACGAGGAGGGCAGCGAGGTCGTGCTGGACTGTCATCCTGGTGATGCTTCACTACAAGTCCAATGAAAAAGCAACTGAAAGACTTCAGAGGGGTAAAAATCAAGTTTAAAAGAGAAGAGACATCTTCAGAGGTGGGAATCAGGAAGACGGCGCCTGGAAACAGGAAGAAAGGAAGTGTTTTACAACCCTCATAGTCAGCATTTTCCATCTTAACTTGGAAATTATTGGAAATTAATGAAACTCCAACTAAAGTTGGATATTTCTGTTCAAAATTGAGATTTTCACCAACAAAACAACACGAAACAAGGATGCAATCTCCGGCAGCTGTTATTGAGCATGTATTACCATCTTACTGAGGCTATTTGTGTATTATTTTGAACGTTTTGAGGCTACAAGTCGAGGTGTTTTATTTTCCTGTTTAAACCGGTTTCTGTGGCGTCTCTAAACAACAAAACAAGCAGAGGAAACGGCGTCCGGAGCCTCCTCGACCGCGGCGGTTCCTCTGGCAGCGATTTCCCGTCTGATAATCTCCTCAACAATGCAGCCGACCGTTTCCGACTCTTTCGGAGTCTCTCTCGGGCTCTTTCGGGGGGCGACGCCGGACCGCTCGCCGGGCCACTTCGGGCCCGTTTAATCCACGTTTAGTCCCTCGACTTGGTCCCCCCCGAGGCGGAGCCCGGAGACCCTTTCAGTTTCGGGAGCAGCAGCTGCCGCCGCTTCGCCTTGTTTAGTCACGGCTTTAACGGCTAGCCTCCAGCCGAGCTAACGGCTAACAGCCCCACTTCCCCTCCGCCGCAACTCGCGTTTTAAACGCCTTTTGCGCCCCCAGAAAACGGCAGTGAAGATCAAAACGTTTAAACGAATCACGTCGTGGTCAACCAAAGCGAACGAAACGGGGGAAACACCACAAATATCGATAGAAACGAGGGAGGTGCGTTACCATGTCTGTCGGCCTTTCTTGTTGACAAGTTCTTGAGCCACTTCCGGGTTCTTCCGAAGCTCGTGACATCAAGGGGGCGGGGCGTAAGTGGTGTCCAGCTGATGGTTTGTTTTGCATAAAAAATATAACAACTTTCAAAGCGTTTCCTTTGTTTGCCAGACAAACATCAACATGAGATGTTTGTCTGGATTTATTTATCAACACCAGCTGATTCAAGTGAGGTGAAACTAAGGCGCAATGTGCGCTTCTGGCCACAAGGTGTCAGTGTTAGATGAAACAAAACTACACACTCGGTTTAATTCATAAAAAAGGGCTTGAAAGTGTATTAATGCACTTTAAGCAGCGACTGGTCTCAGAGCAGCTGGAATGACACGCAAACATACATAAATACCAGCTGGAAAATACACAGATGACACTTTACACATCACTCTGTCTCAAGTTGTGGCCTAAATACTCTGAAATCCATCCTTGGGGTCAACTTTACCACATTAAAAGCGATCATTCTGTCATTTTATTGTGTAATCGGTTCTCTTGGAGAAGTAATCCGATTGATCTGGTCAGCTGTTGTCACGAAGCGGTGAAAGAAAATGACGTTTGCACATCTGGAGGAGGAACCTAAGGAAAATCCATCTCTCCCTCCTCCTCCTCCTCCTCCTCCTCCTTCTTCTCCTCCTCCTCTCTCTCTCTCCACGTCCGCAGGCTGCAGACAATCCGACCGAACGATGAAGCTTTAGTTTACATCAGCTGAGCTTTTGTCGACGCCGTCTTGATGTTTCCCCCCGCGTGTTTTTCGCCTTTTCCTCGCCTCTGACTCCGGCGGAGTCGCGTTTCTCCCCCCCTTCCCAGCCAACTTTTGCGCACAAAAGCTGCCTGTTGCGCTCCCAGTGTCCATGTGGATACGACCGAGTTTCTGCGCCACGTTTCGACGCCAGAGAAGAGTCGCTTGTTGTGTTTTTGCTGAGCTGAGAGTCGCTTTTGTCCCTTCAGGACGGATCTGTGGGTAGAGAGTTAATTTTTCAGCTTTGTTGGTGGGAGTAAAGTTGTGAGGCCGCAGAATGCTGCTTCAGCTCCTCAGCCTGGCCTGCGCGCTCTGCTGCTGCGGGCTCTCCTCTGTCTCTGCAAACGTGCTGCAAGCTGAGGTAAGAAAACACACACTTTTATTCACATAGATCATCCCATTTATGTGTTTGTGCACGTTATATGTTTTGTTATACAAGCTTTTGTGAACGTAAACAAGCTCATTTTTACATTTAAAGAGGGCGGTGTTGTCACAATTGCTTCATAACTGAAGCATAAATGTTGTAAACTTTACTTTTATACACTTTTTTCCTGAACTTTATATGTTTTTCAATCAAATAATGAAACTTTTTCCCCAGTAGCATCATTCATGCAGGTCGTTGTACTGTAATAAACAGTTAAAGGCATTAAAAAAAGTCATTTTTAGAGCACAGTTCGAAAAAAGAGACAGAAAAAGTTTTTTTGTGTTTTTTTGAATTGGGTGAGTGTTTTAAGTTACAAAAAAACGTTTTCTTCCATGTATTTTGAAGTATTTTTTTCTTCCTCTGAGAAACACTTCAATATTTTCCAAAAATCAAACTTTTCTGGCCGTAGTTGAAGGATAAACGGAGCTCCCAGCCGGCAGTGGAGCGACACTGTTTAAAATCTCAGCTGAGCTGCTTTGTTCTCAGAAAAAAGGAGGGGGGGTGGTATTTTGAGGGGGGTGGGAGGCAGGGGGAAGTTAATGGTTTTCATCTGGAGGCTGCACAGACAGCAGGCCACAAAGCTGCTCTGCCTTCACAATAAAAGCCGGACAAGAGGCCCCTACAGCTGGGAGCTCAAAGGCCCTCAGGTGTCGGGCAGGTCACACCGGCCCCCGGGCGCCAAAGTGCCGATTAGCCCCCCTCCCAAACAACACATGCTGTCATCGGGTCGCGTGCCGCTTCGGGTGCAAACACGGCAGGCGCCGCCGGTCTCTGGCGGCCCCCCAATTTCCTCATTTGGACCAATCATCCCTGAAAGCAGCACTTCCAAACAAGTCACACGACCCCATTTCGAGCATCACCGTCAGATGAGTGTTCAGACTTCCTGCGAGGAGCTGCAGGTACGAAGCGAGACAGGAAGTGGCACCGGCAGCCAGATGTGACGGGAACTTGACTCACAACCCCCCCTCCAAAAAAAGCCCATCAAAAGCCAAAACGTACAAGTTTGTGTTGCAGTTTTTTTTGGGATGGACGCACGGAGGAGGACCTTAGTCACTGACCACAAGACGCTGGCCTGTGAGTCAAAGCCAGACAAGGTTAATAACCGGTGGGGGGGGAGTCAGACAGGCCGCTGCCCTCCTGTGGCGAGCGCGCCGGCACAATGATGCACGTCTATAAACAATCTGGCTGTTTACTGCAGGATGACGGCGCTTGGAGCATTCCTGCAGCGGCGTATCAGCTTAGCCCAGCGATAATGTTCACCTTCGGCGCGGGCCTCGGCCTGAGTCACAGCAGATTGAAAGACAAAGCGTCTTTTTTCTTTTCGGGACGCGTGTACAGATGTGTGGCCCCTGTCAGACGCGACCGTTCGTCCACCAATGCTGAAACGGGATAAGATTTAATCACCGGTTCGGGATGCCGTCGCCGACAAACCTGTGATCAAAAGATAGACGCGTCTGTGTGGGCGAGCAGCAAGGAAAGATGCGAGCAGAAAAAGGGGGGTGAAGGCGCCACTGACACTGAAAATCGGAGGAATTTGGTGGTTTATCGGCGTTGCTCAACGTGAGACGATCCCTCCCTGACGAAGCAAAGCCGCTTCAATCCAAGAAACTCCCCGGCAGACAGGAATAAGACTTCCTCTGCTTCCTGAAACTGAAGCCGCCTCTGCATCGGCACCGAAGTGCTTACTCGGACCCTTGGCCGGCGCAGGAAGTGGGCAGCAAGGAAAACAACAGGTTCAAAAAACGGCGTCTCGCTGCATATCTGGCTCAGAATAATCCCGCAGATTGGAGACACATGTCTCGCCAATGCCGGGCGGCGGCGAGACATCTGGGTCCAATCCCGTTTTATCTCCGCGAGAGTCGCCGCCGTTGCAGCTTCAAAGAAACGACCCCCTCACGGTACGAGGGGGTCTGCGGCACGCCGCGGAGAGACGCCAGGTCAAACTGAGGGACGATCGTCCAACGGACACTCGGCGGGACCCGTTTTGATCTTTCGGCGTCGTTCAATCATAAATTTGCAGCTGTGCCTCGTTCAGCTTCATCAGGTTAGGAGCTGGTTTCCATGGAGATCAGATGTGCGGAGACTAAACACCTGACAGATGTGCACGAGAGAGTTGGACGTATATTACAAGCATACGTTTTGTGTAAACAAAGAGGAATAATACATCTGTAACACGTTAGAAAGGTGGAAAAAATGAGTTTTTGTCCAGCTTTCGTCATCATTTAACCACTTTATGTTTCCTCCATCTTTGTAGTCCAATAAAGTATCTCGTTATCGTTTATTTTCGAGCTCGAGAACTTCAAAATTCAGCTTTGCATTGGTGTTTAGTAGGGAAAGCGAAAGCACTCTCTAGTTTTACTTGACACACAAACAATCCTGCCTGCTGCTTTTATTTTGAAGGCTCTGGAGTAGGTATATCCACCAGTGGTTGGCCTCACTGTATAAAGTGGCTGCAGTGCTGCCGTGAGCACTAAGTGGGTCAGAAACGCCAAGAAAACGAAGGTAATGTGAGCTTCAGGAGCAGAATCCATCCGGGGTTTTTTTCCATTGGCATCGCGAGGAAGGAACGACTGAGTCAGACGCTCGCTATTAATTTCAGCCATACTTCCATCCTCTCTCTCTCTCTCTCTCTCGCTCTCTTTCTCTTTCCTCTAATGTCTTTACCTCTCCCGCTCTACTGTAACTCTGCGCTTTCGATCATCTCCCGTCTCTCCATTTTTCCTCCGTCGGTCCGGCTGAGAACTCAGACGACCGTTTTTATTGTCAGTGAGTCTGAGCAGCTTCTCGCCGCTCTGGCGGTTCTTTGGCTCGCTTCACCAAAACAACACAACTGTGTGATTAAATCTGCGCTC
>JASSRZ010000060.1:8147352-8169729 GCA_032164315.1 Malacoctenus gilli
CATTTTTAGTCATTTTTCAAGAGGAAAGACACAGTGCCACCCACCTCCCATGCTTTTATTTTGAAAGCGCCTGCTTTTTCATCGATGTTTGGCTTCACTTTAATGCTAGAAAAAGCCGCCGCGCACTAGCCAAGACCAAAAACCCTGCAGACACTGTAGGACCCGCCTTCTCTTTTCCCAGCCAATCAGAGCCAACTCGGCTCATCTCCAACTGTCACCTTGGTAACACTTTGATTGACAGCCTCTCAGTCTTTAGCGACTTGTGTCAGAAGAGCGATGCATTCATGGGAATACGAAATCACAGTGTAAGGTCGCATCGGGGTCACGGTAGCGTCGTATACATCACCATGGCAACCTCAGCCCCGCGTCACCTTCGCCGTGTTTCCCCGTCTGTGCATTATCCCGTCAGACCGCACGTCACTGCACAGAGCCGGCGGTGTGTTCACCTAACCAGCAGCCCACCTTCTGACCACACAGGGGCTGACCGCCCCCCCGCCACCCCCCCACGGCCAACAATACCCACCATGTCCACGATAAATGGAGGCTTTGATGGTGGCTGCTGGCAGCTCCAGGGGGGAGGAAGGGCTGCCCGCCGGGATACCTGGCGCGCTGACCGGAGGCGGCGGGCGGGCGGGTGGGCGGTGGTGGGGCGCGAAGTAGTCTGGGACTGGGAGAGAGGGGTCTTGACGGCGGGGGGGGGGGCTTTTAGCGCAGTGGAGCGGGGAGTGTTTTTATAGAAGCAGACGCGTCACCACACTGGAGCCACAGGACACACTAGCGGCAGTCAGCCGACGGGCCGGGAGAGTAAATTTGGTCGGCGTTGGAGTCGGATTGACTCGGGGGGGTGGCGGGGGGGTCGGAGGGTAAAATAAATTCACCGGACGCTCCAAAAACCTGGAGAGAGATCGCGAAGAGCTCGCGGGATCGTCATAAATGAACCTTGTTCTGTGGCCTCGCTGCCCCCCACGTAACGAACAGTAACCGTGTGTGCGTGCGTCCAGGTAGCCCCCCCCCCCTTGCTTCTCACTCCTCTCGCCGGGCTTCAGCCAGCCTGAAGAGAAAACCAGCACATATGGTGGAAGAGGGAAGATATCTGAGGTTTAGATGACGCTAACGAAGGAATTTCGGGGTAATTCCGACGTTTGTGGCGGAGAGACCAAAAAAATGTGTTTTAACTCCGCGTAATTGGAAACACACACTTGAAAGAAACCGCTGAGTTTTGCGACAGCTCCCAAAAAAACAAAGGACGGAAGAAGAGACGGTCGTCGCCGCCGCACCCATTGTTCTCGAAATGTGGACTTAGGACTTAAATCGAAGATTTCTGTCTTCTTCTCTGTTTTAGTGGCGGCACGAGAGCGCCACTTACAGGCCTGGCATGCACACTTCCCTGATATATCCCTCTATTGATATTAAACTCTGAATTTAAAGTGAATTATCATGAAACAAAGGTAAATAAGCTTAATTTTCCAACAGATTTTGATTCTTCACGCTCTCCTCAGCTGAAGGAAACTGAAATAATTGTGCTGAGCTCTTCTCTTCTGAAGCTTTTAAAGCCGCTGACGTCTCGTATAAACTGGACTCAGGCGGGTTGTTTTTACAGAGCAGCCTGGCCTCCGTTCAGCACTAACAAATACGCTCACCGCCACCTTTTGGCTTAATAACTACGTGCACGATTCGGTGAAGTCACAGCGAAACCCTGTAAAACTTCACGCTCTGATTTTTACGCGACAGAATAAACAAAACGAGCTTCGGCCTGAAAAGTGAAGGAAACGAGACGAGTTCGTTCGTTTTCTTCTCGTCATTCTCGCTGAAAGATGAACCAGCGATGGAAAGATGTCACTTCGTACGTTTGTGGACCACCGGCAGCAGCAGGCGGTGGAAAGAAAAGACCTAACCTAAGATAAACAGCGGCGGTTTCGGGTTGACACGAGGACAGAAACTTTGAGGAACCTCGCCCCCCCCCCCCTTCCCTCCCCCTCATGACTGCCCGCCGTCTTCGTCTAGACGGCGACGTGGGTCACTGTGACTGAAACGACGCGGCTGCCGTCATATCGTCTGCTTTTATTTGGTTGAGTTTTTGTGACTCCCCCCCGCTCCCCCACAACAAAGTGAAGTGTAACAAGCTGTAAATCCGGGGGCTGTTTGAGGACTCCGGGTTCTTTAGGAGACAGTTAAGTTCGTGTGACCTCGGTGGGGGGCCACGGACCTTCACTTTCACCCCTCCTGATTCACCACACAACCTCCCAGGAGCAGGTCGAGGCAGGCGTTGGGGAAGACAAACACTCGCGCAGGTTCACGCAGGCGGCCGAGCCCTCGCGCGCCGGTTGACTAAGATGTTTGCGATGTTTTCACTGCAGATTCTGGCGAGTCTGACGAAAGCAGATTAGCGGAGGGCTGCAAAACAGCAATGATGTGGTTCAAAAAGAAAAACGACACCTTCGAACACCCAAAAAACTATTAAAACAGCATTTTTTTTGCTTTATGAGCATGTTTTAACCTAAGAAAATAGATAAAAACTGAGTAAGATGACTTTCTTTCACCATAAAAGCACACTACACTCAGTTTTAGGCGTTTTTGCAGCAGTATTTGCTTTGTTTTTGTGCCAAAAAGCATTATTTTAAATGTAAATAAACAACAAACAATGTGCGAAAGCTTGTTTATCCCCATATTGTTCAGAAACATTTTTTCTGAGTGAAATTCATCACGTATAGAACAAACTTTGATCTGATTTATGAGGTGTTTCCATGGTTATCATGGGGTCGTCAATCTCTGGCTGTCTTTCAGGCTTGGCTGCAGCAGTACGGCTACCTGTCGCCCAGCGATGTCCGAGCTCAGGCCATCCGCTCGCCAAAGACCATGGAGGCGGCGATCTCGGCCATGCAGCGGCTGTACGGACTCAACGTCACCGGCTCCATCGACACCAACACGTTAGAGTGAGTTGACGAAGGTTTTTTGGGGAGGGGAAGAATCTCTCCTTCAGAGAAAAAGGTTGAATCGTCGGCATAGCTGGAGACTGAGAGCGATGTCTCACGGTTTCCAGGGCGATGAGCCGGCCGCGATGTGGCGTTCCCGACAAGTTTGGCCCCGAGCTGAAAACCAACCTGAGGAGGAAGCGATACGCCGTGCAGGGTCTGAAGTGGGAGAAGCCCGAGGTGACCTTCAGGTCAGAGAAAGAGCCAGAAGTTCAATCTGTCATCTTTTAACGTCCGAAATATGATCATTAACCCGTTAAGGCCCCGCCCCTTCCTCTGCCCATCGCAGCATAGAGAACTACACCCCGAAAGTGGGCGAGCGCGCCACCTTCGACGCCATCCGCAAGGCCTTCAAAGTGTGGGAGAGCGCCATCCCGCTCACCTTCAGGGAGATCCCCTTCAGCAGCATCCGGGGCAAAGCCGACAAATACGCCGACATTATGCTGTCCTTCTCCGAGGGTTTCCACGGCGACAGCACGCCCTTCGACGGCGAGGGCGGCTTCCTGGCGCACGCCTACTTCCCCGGCCACGGCATCGGGGGCGACACGCACTTTGACCTCGCCGAGCCCTGGACCACCGGGACCGAGGACCAGGGAGGTGAGAAGGAGGCATCCCGGCGAAAGAGATAGCGGCTCTGCGGCTCTCTCGGGAGGTTTCGTGTCATATTTGGTCTCTCGTCCGCAGGTAACGACGTGTTCCTGGTGGCCGTGCACGAGCTGGGCCACGCCCTGGGTCTGGAACACTCCAACGACCCCTCGGCCATCATGGCGCCTTTCTACCAGTGGTTCGACACCGAGAACTTCCAGCTGCCCGACGACGACCGCAGAGGCATCCAGGCCATTTATGGCGAGTCGGACTTCGTCGCCTCCTCCCGTCAGTGTCACGGAAACAACGACGTTTTATTAACCTGCATTTCTTTCTTTTCTTTCGCTTTTCCAACCGCAGGAACCAAATCGGGCGCTGCGCCGCCGCCGCCTCGTCCCACCAAGGCCTCCAACCCGGACAGGCCGGACCACGGCCCCGACATCTGCGAGGGACACTTCGACACCATCGCCACGCTCAGAGGGGAGAAGTTTGTCTTCAAGGTAACGAAGACGCGTTTTCTCGTCCGTCTCCTCATTTCCTGAACTCAGTCGGCGGTCGTTCGCTTATTTCCTTGCGTGTGTTTTCAGGACAAGTGGTTCTGGCGCGTGCGTAACAACAAGGTGTTGCCCAACTACCCGATGCCCATCGGCCACTTCTGGAAGGGTCTCCCTTCAAACATCAACGCCGCCTTCGAGAGAGACGACGGCAAATTCGTCTTCTTCAAAGGTGGGTCTCGCCTCGTGTCGCTCTCCGACCCCGCCGACCGGTTCCTCGCCTCTGACCCTTCTCTCTGTCCTCTGTCCGTCCCAGGAGACAAGTACTGGGTCTTCAGCGAGTCCGCCATGGAGAAGGACTCCCCCAAGAGCCTGAGGGACCTGGGAAGCGGGCTGCCCAAGGACAGGATCGACGCCGCGCTCTTCTACACGCCCACGGGACAGACCTTCTTCTTCAGGGGCAGCCAGTGAGTGCAGCACTCAAATCTGTCCCTTTTCCACCCAAATACGTCGGAATAAAGAGGAAATTCAAGTCGTTTCAACTCTTCGTCCGGCATCACAGGTACTACCGCTTCAACGAGAAGACCCGCAGGGTGGACAGCGATTATCCGAAGCCCATCAGCAAGTGGAGCGGCGCGCCGGACAACGTGAAAGCCGCCATCATGAGCGAAGACGGATGTGAGTTTGTTTCCATCACAGTTCAAGTTTAAGAGTGGAAATGTTCCAATTTAGGGTATTTAACTTGAATATTTGTGTCACTGGTGGGAAAAAAATGAGGCGTAGTTCTTGGAAGGTGGACAAACGAATTGTCTCGTGCTCCTCTGCGTCCCCACAGCGTACACGTACTTCTACAAGGCCAACAAGTACTGGAAGTTCAACAACCAGTACATGAAGGTGGAGTCCGGCTACCCCAAGTCGGTGCTCAGCGACTGGATGGGCTGCGACAGCGAGGAGCCCAAGAAGGGCCGCAAGGAGGTGATCATCATCGAGAAGTCGGAGGGCGGGGCCGGCCCGGTCGCCGTGGTGATCCCCCTCCTCCTGCTGGTGCTGGTGGTGGTCACGCTGGGGGCGCTGTTGTTCTTCAGGAAGTACGGCACGCCTCGGCGCCTCCTCTACTGCCAGAGGTCTCTGCTGGACAAGGTGTAGAGAGCGCCCGCGGGCGAGTGACAGACTGCCGGAGGAGGAGGAGCGAGGAAGAAGGGAACGAGGGCCGGGAGAAGACGGGGACGAGGAGGTGCAAAGGAGGCGCGACTGGAGAGGAGGCGGAGGAGGGGTTGAAGAGAGACCAGGTGTTTTATTTTGTGGTTTGTACGCACCACAGGAGAGAGCGAAAAGAGGCCCTAGAAACTGAAATCAGGAAAATGTATATTTGTATGTTAACTATTTCCATGTGCTGTTCTGTGCTCATTAAGAACGTCCACACAGAGACTCCTCAGCAGCGTCCCCCCCCCCCTCCCTCCCTCCCCCCGCTCACGTCCCAGGTATCCAAAACAAACGCCCCCTTTTCTCTATAACTGGACGACTCCAGCTGAACTGCTGTCTGATTGTTTTCTTTTTACTGCGTTTCGACTTTTACTCTGAAATTCATCAGAGTGAGACGCGCCGAGTTTTACTCTGAAATTCTGTCTTTTTTTTATCTACCACTAAGAAAACCTGGGAAAGCCAAATCAGCCAAGAAAGTCACCGAGTAAAGCACTTATTCTGTCTTACACTTTGATGTCATTTCAGACTTTTATTTTGAAACAAATTACTTGAAACGTTGCTTCTGTTCGGACGTCATTCACATTTTTCAGAACTGTTTCTTCACTTGTGTCAGAAAAATTGGTATTTGGACCTTGTATTTTCAAAATAAGATGCTGAGAAAGTTCCGGTACATCCCTCAGACCTCAAACGTAATTCCCGAAAGTTTGGGAAAGAAGCCTTCAGAATAAAAGCATTCGGCAGTTTTGTGTTTGATTCTCAGAGCAGGCAAAGCCTCGGGCCGCTCACGGCGTCTTCAGATGACTCAGTGCAAGCAGTCAGATGGGGAAAAACAATCGTTTGAATGTGATGTTGTAGCTCACAAACGACACTTTTAGTCAAAGATTTCAGCAAACGTGGAACACCAGCAGAGCTGCGTCACTCAGCGGTACAGTTTCCAACAATATGGTGCAATTCTTTTTTTAATTATTATCGTTTTTATGGGAAATTGTTGTTATTATAAGTATGATTATTGTTATTATTGTTCTCCTGGTTAGACACTTTTTTTTTTCTTTGTTTGTTTTCTTTTGTACATTGTCATTCGGAGTCCTGCTGGACAGCGGCGTAACGTGACAATGGCGGAAATGAGTCCCAGTTTTTTGGGGGGGGGGAGATGGATCCGATCGGGCGGGTTGAACGCGAGTTGCGGGGGGGGGAGGGGGTGAAGCGGCCCGAACTCGCCAGACGTTGGCGCGGAGTCACAACCTATTTATGAACTTTGACACAAATGGTGCTCGATAAGTTTGTTTTTGTTTTCAATCTAAATTGCAGGTGAATTGATTGAGTGAATAACAATGATAATGGTAATGATATTTATAATGATGATCTGACCAATAATAAAAGGAATGAGTTCCTTTCTGCCTGTTTTCACGTTTGTATTTCATCGGGCAACAAAGTGAAATTAAACTATTTTCTACAAAACGCTGACGTGATGATTTATTGCCGACAAAACGGATCAATTCTGCATCGACAGGTGTCAGTTTGGGCCTTCAAATGGGCACAGACGTAAAAGTGCAGACATTTATTTTGAAAATGCCTGCAAAGATCACATAACATCCCAGATACACGGGAGCTCAAGAGACACAGGTGGAATCAATCAGACTCAGCGGGCGAGGACAATAAAAACACTAGAAATCAATAAACGAGTATAAAAACAGAACCTGACAAGTTGCCGCTGCCTCATCGTTAGTCGTGGAGGATTACATCACTCCGCTTCACTTCCAGCGCCAACGCCAGCGATCGCCAGAGCCGCAGCTGCTTTTTCTGACAACAGCTGAAGGAGGATTCGGTCTGTTTTTGTCGCGAGCGGCGCCGGGTGACGGCAACAACAAGCTCTCGCTCGAACGGTGAAAATTGGGTGCTTCAAAGACTGTCAAAGTTTAACGGAAGAAATGGGCGACACACTTCCTGTTTCTTCAACAGAAGTGAGGTACAGGGGGCACATGGGACACAGAAGTAAACAAGGACGAGCAACGAACGAGCAGCTTGAAGTTGAGGCTGTACGAGGCTGGAAAATGTCAAAGCTTCAGCATTTTTGTTTATCTTTCACTTTTCAGCGATAAAGCATGACGTGTAAATAATATCGGGTCAGTGACACCGATGTGGTCGAACTGGCTGTGAAAAAACGGCGGCGGGACTGCGAAGGGTTAATGAGGCCGGCGGGATGGACGCGCCGGGGAGCGATCCGCGGCGGAGGTCACGTGCGGCGGAGGAGCCGTCCGGCTCCGGTTACACCGCCGGCAGTCATGTGTCGAGGAACGGAAAAAGTGATGGAGCGCTCACATTTTTCAGGAGAAGAAGCCGTTCCAGCGCGGCATCTGGTATTCCTGAAACATCGCCGCCGCCGCCGCCGCTGCCGCCTCGCAGGCCGGCCTACGATGTGTGTGTGTCTATGTGTGAGTTTAATCGAGATTTCTCCTCTTAAAGTTCTTTATGAAAAGAAGGAGAAGGTGTGAAGGAAAAGAAAGTGAGACGAGAGGAGAGGCCGTAAAAAAGAAACGAGTTTGGAGGTTTGGGAGTATTTTTCCTTTTGCATTTCTGTACAAAAACAAGCAGCTTCTCTCCTCCTCCTCCTCCTCCTTCTCCTCCTCCTCCTCGTCTTCCTTTATTCCCTCAGCCTCTGCAAAACTCCTCTTTTATGATCCATCAGTGGGAAGCCCCGCCCCTTCTCACCACAAGTATCTCTGCTCTGTTTTCGCTCTCTCTTTCCGCTCTCTTCTTCTCTGCTTTAACCCCTTCACACACGCTGACCGCCGGAGCAGCCGTAAACAACAACAACAACCTGGATGAACTTTGAGCTCATACTTTGGGAGGACAAGCTCAGCAGTGGTTTGCTCGGCTGCCTCCCGGCAGGAGGCTCCCGGGTTCGAACCCGAGTCTGAAGTTCTTCCTGTTTCTTCGCTGGACGCTCAACTCGCTGCGTCTTCTGGCTTCACCCGCCCCCCCTGGAATCCATCATCCCAACCTGACTGACCTCTGCTCGTTGACTTTTTTTCCTCCCACATCTGTTCATCCTCTCTCTTCCCCCCCCCTCCCTCCCCCTCCCTCCCTTCTTCTCTCTCGCTGACACCTGGTGTTTCCATCCATCTCTCTCATGCACGATTACTGAACGAGTCCATCTGGGGAAGCTTTGTCCTTCACTACAGTTCATCATATTTCTTTGAAGCATCCTCCTCCTCCTCCTCCTCCTCCTCCTCAGCAAACTAAGTTGATTAAACCTTGTTAAAGTTGCTTCTAACGTGTCCACTCTGATCTCCTGCGAGGACCTCGTCCTCCTGCCTCGTAGGTCACCCACTCCTCCTTTCTCTCGCTCCCCCCTTTCTCTCCTTTTTCTTCGCCCCCGTCAGCCATTTTCTAGAGCTGAACTCACACGGCGCGGCCGTGGCGGCGTGCGAGCGGCCCGCCGGGCCCGCCGGGCCCACGCCGTGCCAGGCAGGAAGTGGCCGGGACAGCTGCTTGCAATTCAACCTGGGACTGTGTTTGGGTGACCTACATTATGGCAGCGTCTACCTCCGACTGTAACTTTTTCCTGCTCTCCTCCAGTTACCGGGCGGCGGAAAGTAACTCAGCCACACATGTGCGCGTTTACACTCTCATGACACGTTCCTGCGCTTTCACGGGCCACGACTGAACTTTCGCTGCTCCGCAAATCTTAAACTGGACAATAAAACGTGGACGGACACGGACTCTGACTGCGCCGCCTGTTATTGACAGTGCAGAGTCACGTTTACTTCATGTGAACTTGTCACTTTTTCCTTTGACCTACTTCCAGCCTCGCCTCTGCTCATCAATAATTCCCCCGCTTGGAGCGACATCTCACAAACGAGCCTCACAAAGAGGCTCCGAAATAGTTTGTGCTGACGCCTGCTGCTGCGAAAAGGCCAACAAACACACAAATTAAGCAAAAAACATGTGGGTGACCGGTAACAAACGAGGGGTGGAGGCGGAGCCTGTTCTCAGGCACGGCGGGCGAAATGTTCCACCAACACCCGGGTCAGGAAGCGGTCTTTGGGAGCCAAAGTTGCTGAATCAGACCCCCACCCCTCCAGCCCCCTCTCCTCACCTCCACCACCCAGCTCTGCCCATCCTCCTGCATCCTGGTCCCTGCTGCATCTTGCCAGGAAACCCTCCCTCCCTCCCCCCTTCCTCCTCCCCCCCGTCCCTCCCTCCGGTCTGCGGCTGGAGCTGCAGAGAGCCTGTCAGCTAATCCTTAAAACTGCAGCCACATCTGTCTCATCCCTGGAGCTCCTCTCCTCCACCTTCAGCAGGGCGACCTCACCTCACACCCACCCTCCACCCCCCCTCCGAAAGGCCCACTCACCCTCCTGCTCGCTCTCCCTCCCTCCCTCCCTCCCTTCCTCCCTTGGTCCTTCTCTCCTTCTTCTCTGTCTCTGACTTCTGCACAATAAGCAACATCTGGTTCTCATTTCCACCAAACCAAAACAACACGAGGAGGAGAGGAAAGGGGGGAGGGAGGGGTGGGGTGGGGTGGGGGACGATGGGAGGAGCCCTGAGGTGGGGTGGGTGGAGGGTCTGTGGAGGCGAAAGACATCCACAGCTCGAGAGAAAACACTGAGTAAAGAGAACTTGGAAGGTCCAGGCGTGAGGACAGACGGGGGCTTCGTTTGGTCTCCGAGACCCTCAGAGGACTGAGATGTGTCCCCCTCCCACATGCACACATCTGTAACGCAACACACACCCTGCTCCCTCAGTCCACTGTGTGAGGGGAGACGAGGGCGAGGAGGAGGACGAGGAGGTGGGGAGAAAAAACTCCCATCTCCGAAAGGAAGGAATCTGCAACTCAGCGGCTCGCGGCCCTAATTACAGTGGGGCTTTGCTGAAGTCTGCAACAAGACCGGGGCAAAGAGAGTGAGGGGTGGGGGGAGAGAGGGGGGAGGGGGGGGGGGTCGGGAGAGAGAAAGCCGAGGCTTACCTCATTTTGTACACTTTGTGTTTATAAGTCAAAGTCACACCAGATTAACGCTGACTCGACAGACGCACAGCTGCTCCATCAGAGCTCCAGCAGTTGGAGGAGCGCTCAGAGGTTGGAGGTAACTCGGACACGCAGGTTATGAACTCAGTAACTTCTCAAAAAGAGGTTTAAGTGGTTTATTCTCTGCACATTTTATGAGTGTACATTCTTGTAACTTTACACTTTTTTGGATTCCTGCAAGTTTGGTTTCATTCACATACCAACATGGCTTTTTATTTGCCTTATCCCTCATGAAAGTTTCAAAAACTCCACTTCCTTTCTTTTTGCAAGTCAAGACGCCAGAGAGGGACATAGTCTGACGGTTTACAAAGTAGAAAGTCCCAAAAAAGCCACAAAAGAGAAGTGAAAATGTCCTTTTTCTGCCTTCGTTCTCATCTAAATGCATCGGAGCTGCTTCGCTGCTACCGCGTGGACCAGCTCCATCCCCCAGGTGAACACAGCCGGTGTGTGGAGCCCGGCAGGCGGTGGGGTCCTGGATCAGGCCTGAATCAGTGCTGCTTTATGCCTGCCAGCTCCGCCCTTCCTCTGCCGGGCCCACCAAACTCCCTCGAGAGCCGACAAAATGGCGTTCCAGCCCCAACGCTGCCTACCGAGAGGAAATGCTGCATTCTAGTGGAGGTGGAGGGACATGAACACATTCAGGCTGCAGAGATTTAATTCATGAGGTTTTAATGACAGTGGAAAAAAGAGACATTTTAAAGCAGGAAAAATACAGATAGACTCTCTAGCTTTGGGACTTTTTCAGGAGCTTCCCTTTAGGTTTCAGTAAGAGAGACTTCCGGAGCTCCTCCATCCGCTTGGCCTCGTCCTGCTTCTTCTGCCACGTCTCCATCCCTCGGTCCACCTCCGAGTTCAGCTGAACAATTCGTCTCTGCCAGGAGAGAAGCAACACGTCGCTGTCAGTGAGGGGGGCGGAATAAAAAGGGACGGCGGGGGGAACGTTTGATGTGCGACACTTACAGCTATATCCTCTCTCTGCTGTCGTCTCCTCAGGTGACCTTTCATGGGAGGCGCCGGGCGCCCGTCTGTGCAGAAAAAACAACAAAAGTTTCCTGAAAACCTTCAAAATTCAACAATGAACTACCTTACAGACTGCCACTCAATAGACAATTTACAAAAACGCTCAAAAAGACAAAACTTCTTCAAGAAAACGAAATGAAATACAAAAAATATACACAAATAAGTCCACATCTTACTTTGTTCTGATGTTTATGAAGAAAATAGATGAATAAATACCTGCAAACGACCAGTCAGGCAGATCTGTCAGAGGTCCGTATTCTGTGCCGCTTCTGGCGAGTCCGTGTCTGCAAACAAACCAACAAACAGCTCATCACACCTGCAAGCTGCTAAAGCCTGAGCCTCCACCCAACTGTCAGCCAACAGTGAACTCACTCCACCCTCCACTTCTGTCCGGCCTGGACTCCACATGTTGTGCTCAGCTGCCTGCTGGACAGCCTTAAAGCTATAAAACAACAAATATCACTTTGTTTAGGTTGTTTCATTGCAGATAAGTAGGAAGAAAACAATCCCACCCCACACGCCTGTTAGCATTAGCCTTAGCAACGGTCTGACGTTGATGCATTTCCGACGCTAATTTGACAAAAGAAGCTCTAAAAACTACAGTGACGCATCATGGAGACTTCCCCGGTAAATTTGTGTCTGCTGTAGCGTCCAGGCAGACCTGACATGTCAGAGAATCCGCGGATAACCTCTGTCTCACCTGAGCAGCACAGCGTCCTGACGGGAGCCGCCATGTTTTTCTTTTGTTGTAGTGCTCAGTGTCCACCACTGGGTGGGGCTAACGCTGCGCTGGGAGCGCGGTTCACCCCCGGTTCCGTTATTTCCACTGAAGAAGAGACAAACTGAACTCATAACTGAATGAGAAAAGTGACCTTTTTTCTTTCTTTTTTATCAATAAGAAACATTGTTTTAAACTTGTAACATACTTTAAAAGGCCAAAAAGTTACATGAACTATTATATTTAAAGGATAAATACTCAAATGGATAATACACGATGGAAGAAAGGATTATTTTTTGTAGTTTGCCTGGAATAAATTGTTGAAGATGTGTTTTAAATTGTCTCAACGAATAAAATAGTCAGTTCAGCGATTTTTTAAGGATCAAGCCTTGAAGAATTGGCTGTAAAATTGATCTAAGAAAGTTAAATTATCAGAAATTTGCTCTTTCTGTGGTTGATGTGATTCATTGTCATTTCTTTCTTGGTGTCAGAGATGGAGAGCGGTGTTGAAGCTCCTCTCCGGAGCTGATCAGTGAATATCCCGGGCATGAGTGATCGTAGCGGCGCATACGGCGCTTCAAAGTGCTGTTTATTGTGTGCTCTGCAGCGCCACTAAGCCCCGAAGAATTCCTCTGTTGGCTTTTCCGACAAGTTCCCACTCGCAGCCCGCGGTGAGCGCCAGAGAACGCTCACGGAGGCGGCCGCATGCTGCAGGGGGCTCCGGGGAACCGCAGGGGCCATGAAAGGCTCCCTCTGCACGGGGTTAGGGTTAGCCTATGCAAACACGCCGGGGGTCTCCCGCTGCCGTGCGTTGTCGTGGGGGGAGGCCGCTTGTGTGTGTGTTTGTGTATTGGAGGGGGGTGTCCGTGAAGTGGACCCGGCTCTAGCTGCCGTCGGGCCGTCCCGCAATAGTAGCGGGATGTTTACTCTGTATCGTCCTTGGAGAACTCAGACACGCCGAAAAAATTCACCAGCCGCGTCACGGCGCAGTGTCCCTGCGCACATTCCACAGGCTGGTGGTACAATAAAGTAGGGCCGCTGCCTCCAAGACTCTGGCTCACTCGCTTTGACTCCAGGGTTTCTGTTCTTTATCAGCCTGCACACAGAAGTCGTAAGCAGCAGTTAAAACACTTCAGCTGCAGTTATTAGTCACCAAAAGTTTAGTTTAAAAAGTTTATTTATAAAGCATCAAAGAAAACAAAAACAAACCGACAGTTTTAGGAGTGTGTAGAGAATTCAAATGCTATTTAATCTGCTTCTTGTACATTAAGCCTAAATACCTAACCAGTTATAGATATTAATAGATGTGTAATAGACTTATTTTATTTGTTTTTGCAGCACCTAAAACAACATGAGCAATGCAGGATAGCAAACAACACCTGTAAGGTGAAGTGAAGTGTGTTTATATGCTGTAAAGTTCCAGCAATAATCTTTTAAGAGCAGCCTGGCTGGATAAATGACGGCTCTCCTTCAGGTTGAGGGTTTGATTGCTGCTTCCTGCAGCGGAGACGTGAGCTCAGAGCTGCTGAAGTCATCGTTTTATTTTGGAGGAAATTATAACTTTACTGGACCGTGTTTAAAACCTTACTTTCAGAAGCTTGAGAGGAAAAACACAACCAAGAAAAGTTGTGACTAAATAGTGTTTATCTTTCCTTCCAAGTTGTCTTTTTTAATGTATTTGTTTTGGTGGTTTCTCAGGAGCGGACACATCCTCAGGGGGGGTTGCGGGGCAGTTGGAAGGGGGGGTGAGGGGGGTATTTTTTTGCGTATTCATGACGAAACAGCCATGGCTGTGCCGGAAAGGTGTTCCGGCCCCGCCGAGGGGAACGAGCCGCCGCAGACTGATAAAGGAAGACGGTGACGTGTCAAGCGAACCATGGCAACCGAACGCGTCCGGATAACGGCCGACGCCACTTTTCCTTCAGAATAAAAGTCGGTGTGCTGCTGCGTTCGGAACGTTTGCTGAGAAAGTACCTGAAAAGTGATCACTCGCTGCAAAAATAGTTTTTTAGGAAAATAAGAATCTTTGGTTTTGATTTAAAGTGGCAGTAAAGATTTTGAAAGGGTTTTTTCCAAAGATTAAATGTGATTAAAACGCAGACGGTGAACGGAGGGATTTTATTTTGAAACAAATTGAGTGTGTGCGTTCCCGTCCGCAAGGTCGCTTGACGTGGTTGTAAAAAGAGGGGGAGGTAAGTAATTATTTAGGGGGAAGAAAGAAAGAAACAAAGTTGTCGACCGTGCAGTGCGCACGGGGAGGGATTTTATTGATCTCGGCTGACTCGGCCAGAGTAACGGCGCGCCGGCTCGCCCTCCGCTCCTCCCGTCGCCGCGCCGCCCGACTCCTGCGCTCCGGTTCCTGCCCGCGTCCCGGAGCCCGATCCGGGAGTTTCTCCGCTCTGGAAAACGGGAATGATAGAAGCCGCAGGCGGATGAAGGCACGGAGGAGTCCGGCCGCCGTGAGTGTGTTTTCTGGGTCACTTTTTGGGGCTCTTTTTTTCCCCCCTCTTTTCTTTTGAAAACTAACTTCTCGACCTGAGATGAACGGCAGAAGTGGCGTGAGTCAAGTCTCGGCGCTGAAGCGGATTTATTTTCTCGTCTACACTGGACCCACATGAAGTGCATCCTGCTGAACCTCCTCCTCCTCCTCCTCCTCCTCCTCCTGCTCTTCGCTTTGTGTGTTTAAAAAGAAATTTCAAACTGAGAAAGATAGAGAGAAAGAGAGCGAGAGAGGGACACTCTCTCACCCCGCTCACATCTCCTCCACGCAAGTATATTCCCGTCTCCAAGCCGGCACAGATGTGGGGCCACGCGAGGGCCCACAAAGGAGGCCCTCTGCGACCGTAGGTCACGGGGAAGTGTCCTGGATGCCCGTCGCTCCTGCCGTGACTCTGTAACTGTGTAGTAACTGAGTGGTAACCCCCATGGATCCCCCCCCAGCGCAGCCCACCTGTGCCGGCGGCTCGTCCTCATGAGGAGACCCGGAGGACCTCGGTCGCGTCGCCAACCCTGAGATGTCTTAAAGCTCTGTTATTTATGTGAGCTCTATTTATTGTGTGTGTACATAAAAAGGGACGGGGGTCCTCCCACAGACTTTTTGGGGGGGTGGGCCGCGTTTCCAGGCTCAGTTTATTTTTTTAATCTCTTAATTTTGAAAGTTGTTGAGTGGCAGCGAGCGCTCGTCATGGACCGGCCGATAAGCAAGCTGCTGGAGAAGCTGAAGCTGACGGACTCGGGCAGCGCCAAGTTCAACAGTTCCAAGAAGAAGCACGACAACGCCAACAACAGCAACGCCAACGGAGGGGGGGGCAGCGGCCTGCCACCGCCGCCGCCTGCCGGCCCGGCCGCCAACGCCGCCGCCTCGCCCTCCAGAAGCAGCCAGTTCTCGCTGGCGTCGGTGACCACAGGCGACCCAGTGAATGGGAGAGGAGGAGGTGGAGGAGGTGGAGGAGGAGGAGGGATGCCTCCCTCCCAGCTCCTCGCCACACCGCCCACTTCCTCCGCGGTCCAGGACGGCGAGCCGCCGCTTCACCCGTCCACGCTGGCGCCGCTGAGGCGTCCCTCGCCGCAGCAGCGGGCGTCCTGCTACCTGGGCGAGGGCGTGGACTCCCACCTCCGCCGGGAGTCCGGCCTGGGCCCCGAGTGTGACCCTCTGGGGGCTTTTGGCGCCAAGGCCTCCCTCAACCAGCGCCGCTACTCGCTGGAGCTCCAGCAGCTGGTCAGGCGGCAGCAGCTCCTCTCCCAGCCGCCGCCCCTCTCGGTGCCCCCGCCGTACCCCGCCGCCGCCGGGTACGGCTCGGCCCCCAGGGGCGGCGGCGGCGGCGGCGTCCTGGCGGAGCCCGTTTACCTCTCGGAGCCCGAGAGGCACAAGCGCCTCTCCCTGCAGGAGGCCCTGTTCTACAAGCGCCTCAGCACGGGCAGCGAGCTGTGGGAGAGCACGCGGCCCGCCTCCCTCTCCCACCCGCCTCATCGCCCCTCGGACATGACGGGCGGAGGGGTCGGCGGGGGCTTCTTCTACCCGCCGGGGCCCACCCTGAGCCCCTGCTCCTCCTTCAGCCTGCAGGAGTCGGTGCTGGTCAGCCCCCGGTCCAGCTTCGCCTCCAGCACGGCGAGCGGCGGCGGCGGCGGCGGGAGCCCCATGGGGAGCCGCTGCAGCAGCAACCGCACCAGCGGCATCAGCCTGGGCTACGACTCCCGCTACTCCGCGTCCGGGGGGCTCCACCCCCAGCAGCAGTCCTCCTGCGTGCAGACCCCAGGCTCCGCCGCCGCGTACGGCGCCCCCGGCAGGGCCGGGATGACCCCCGTGGAGGCCTGGACGCAGTACCTGGAGGGAGGCACGCGCCCGGGAGCCCAAGACAGCCGCCATTCCTACCCGCCCGCCGTCGGGAGCCCCGCCGCCAACTGCTACCAGGGCGCCCCGGAGTGGTGGGACGAGCAGCAGGCGGGACCCAGAGGCAAAGAGGCGATGGCGGTGGCGGTGGCGGCGGCGGCGGGGGAGCGGGCGCGGTACTCGGACCTGCCGGGCACCCAGTACCAGGAGGAGCTGACCCGGCTCCTCCTGAGGGACGCGGCGCTGGAGGGCCAGGGGCTGCTGGTGGGCCTGCGGCTGAAGGAGCAGTCCATGGCGCTGCTCTCCAAAGCCGGCGCGCCGCCGCCGCCGGCCGTCACCCCGTCGTCCGCAGGCGGCCCCGCCAAGCCTCAGGAGGAACCGGGAGCCGGGCGGGAGGCGGTGGAGAACCGGCAGGAGTTCTTCGGTGAGACCCTGTTTTATTTCTCTTCATCTATCGTCATTTTCACGCCACGGGACGGAGGATAAATCGCGTTCAGCGCGCAATCACGGTCTTAATTCGAGCCAGCGCGGGGTCACTTCCTGCGCCCGGGCGTGTTATTACGGCCCGCCTTCCGCCTGGTGTCACATCACAGGCTCCTCTGGAAATGAGAGGCTTGCACGGCTGGATGGACAGATTAATAGTTGAAAGCGTGCATGCAGAGATGGATGGTGTCACCGAGCCTGCAGAGACTTGCAGGGTCACAACATACAAAGCATTAAAAAAAAAAGAGTAGAAGAAGAAGAAGAAGCTTCAGATCCAGACAAGTCGACGCGCCGGAGCGAGAAAACGCTTCCAAACGATAGCAAAAGAGAAACGGCGCCGGGACGCGCGAGGCCGCGCACACCTGCCGCTGCAACGTCAGCTGATGTTCCAGGCAGATGTTGGCAATTTCCGGGTCCTACACGCTCATTAAAGCCCCCCCCCCCCCTCCAGCCTCTCACCCCCCCCCCCCTCCCAAAAATCTGCTGTAACACTCAGACACAAATTACACGGTTCCACATAAACACGGCTGCAGCCATTACTGTGACTCACACAAGATTAGGGCTCAGGGCAGGACTGTATTACGGAGGCTGGTGGATGAATGCGGGTTTGTGTGTATATTGTTGCTCCATGGCAGGGTGTGTCTCCCCCCCCCCCTACCCCGCCCCCCCCCCTTGCTCCTGAGTGACTTCAGGCCACAGTAACGCAGCATGTGTGAGTCATGTGTGTGTGTGTGATACTGGCTCGGCGTGTGCAGGGGCGGCGGTGTGTGTGTGTGTGTGTGTGTGTGCCGCAGCCTGTTTTTCTGCTCAGGTATGCGTGCCCGGAGGGGACATACAATACTGTACTCCTCTCAGCCATTAACCAGACATCAGAGGGCGGCCAGCCGTGAAAGGCAGACGCTCCGAGGCCCGGGCGACGCGCACACACACGCACGCGCGCGCACGCACACACCTGTGTTTAAAAAGACACCAGCAAGTTCGACGTCCAGCCGCAAAATAATGTCTTTCGTTAATGATTTCTGTGCCGCCGTCAGGTGAGAGGACGCAGGTATGCGCGCAAGTCTGATCGTGTAACGTTCCCTGATGGTTACGTGAGAAGTTAAAGGTTAAAAAGGAGGATAGATGTGTGTCTGCTCCGAGGCGCGCCCCCCCTCCCCCCCACCTTCCTCCCCCTCCTCCTCCTCCTCCTGCTCTTGTTTCCAGCTCGCTCCGCATTACAGCAGCTTCCTGCTTTCTTTTTAAAGCTCCCGGCTGCGCCTCCTCCTCCGACGTTGTCGGGGGGGCCGCCTGATTTGTGCGGCGCTCCCTCGGCCACATCAGAAGGAGGAGAAATAACCCCGAAATAGCTCGCAGAGCGCTCGGACCTCCGTCCCTGCTGCTGCTGCTGTTAGTTTTCCACTTTATGTTTCAAGAGAAATAAATCAGACATGTTACTGCTGAGTTTCCTGGCAGCACAAGTTAGACGTATGGTCACTTTTGACCCAGAAAGTTTCCATATTTACTTGTAAGTGAACAGTTTGTCTTCAGCAGTCAAAGAAAGCCAATAAAAGTTACTCTTTGTTAGGAAAAAAACACCAAATGACCAAAAATCTGCCATTTTAAGCTTTTAAAGAGACTCTGTGTCTTCTAAACAGTTGACAAAGCCAGTCTGGAGTTTTTTTCAGCAGAGTGAGATTCAAAGGAAGCAGCAAAAGTGATAATTTGGTGACTTCCTGTGTAGTTACAGCTCAAAGCAGGAGGGGGGAAAAAAGTGTGATCACGGTAAATCTCCAGATCGCTGTAAGTGCCGGGTTTAAGTTCAGTTTAGAGAGAGAGAGCGAGAGAGTGGGGGCATTGCCAGAAAGTGGGATCCGGTGGAGTTTCCCTTTAATGACAGAGCTCCCGGTGGGGGGGGGGGGGCTGGCATGGGTGGCCGGGGCTGGAGCCGTGTGAGAATCCCCTCGGCGGTGCGAGCGAGAGGATTTACAAGTGTTGACGCTTTGTGTGGCGCTGGATTTCAGACACATTCTCCCGGAATGCGCCGTAAACAAAGTGCCGCCGAGGCCGGGCTGAGCCGCGGCGATTACTCTCCACTAAATGCATGTTTGTGTCCGTTTGCCCCCCCCCCGCTTCTGTCCTCCCTCTCTCCCTCCTAGGAACCTGCGTGAAGTGTGGGAAAGGCGTGTATGGGGCGGACAACGCCTGCCAGGCTCTGGACAACCTCTACCACACCCGCTGCTTCACCTGCGTGTCCTGTGGTGAGTCCAACATCCCTGATCTGACGTCTTTTCGCGGTGACATGTCCCCCCCCTTCATCTCTCCGTCTTTGCCCCCCCCCCCTCCTCGCAGGACGCACCCTGAGAAACAAGGACTTCTACAATGTCAACGGCTCTGTGTACTGTAAAGAGGATTACATGGTGAGAGCTGAGGTCACGCCGTGTTTTGTCATCCGCCGTTTTGAGGCCTCGCTGTTGATAACCTCCCTCCTTCTCTCTCTCTCTCTCTTTTTAATTACAGTTTTCGGGCTTCCAGGCTGCAGCGGAGAAGTGTAGCGTGTGTGGCCACCTCATCCTGGAACAGGTGAGGCGGGGACAAGACGCGAAAGGCGTTCGCGGACGACGTTTTCCCAGAATCCAGGAGAACGACGCTCTCCGGTTTCCCACAGAAAGACTTCAAACTTTTTGCTCGCCATATTTGTAGTTTAAATAGAAAGCTGCATCGGCGTCTGACTTCCTGGGGACGCTATTTTCTGGGTGTCCCATCGGACACTTTCTCCTCGGGAGCTGAAGCGAACGTCTCGCTGCTTCAGAGTTTTATTTCGAGCGCTCATATCAACGACTCGATAATGCGAGGCGGCTAATTAGGAGACACTGGCAGGACAGGGTGGCATTTAGTGACTGAGTGGACGCTGTAATCGTTTGGCGCCTCAGTTCAGCGAGAAAACAGTCGCTGCTGGAGGAGACCAAGAGTACAGCAAAAAGGGAAGTGAGCGGCGTGTTTGTGGACTCGGTTGAACTCGGCTCTTTGCGCAATCGCCTCTTCAAACGCTGCGATCGCGGTGATGGATGCCGGAGAGTTCCAGCTAATCTCCTCCATAACCCGTCGCGTATTTACATAGAAACGACCGTGAATCAAATCCCTGTTTGCGCAAGGCGGCGAGGCGGCGGTGGCCGCTGCGTGAAGGTCCAGAGGCCGAGCGACGTCGGCGGGAGGGGGGTGGGGGGGGGTTCTCGGACCGGTCTCACCCTCTCTTTCTGTTGCCGCCCCCCCCCCCCTCCCTTACAGATCCTGCAGGCTCTGGGGAACTCGTACCACCCCGGCTGCTTCCGCTGCGTGATGTGCTCCAAGGCGCTGGACGGCGTGCCCTTCACCGTGGACCAGCACAGCAACATCTACTGCGTGGCCGACTACAACAAGTCAGACGCGGCCCCTGATCGCTCCCTTCGAAGTTTCCGCCTTGTTATTACGACTCACTGAGAAATAAACGTTATTTTCTGTCTTCACGCAGGACTTTTGCCCCCAAATGCGCTGCCTGTTTACAGCCCATCCTTCCTACTGAGGTGAGAAGAAGAACCGCCGTCCGTAGAAACGTCCTGGATGCTGATTGGTCCTCTAAAGCAAACCGCTTCCTGTCGTTTCAGGGCAGCGAGGAGATCCTCAGGGTCGTGTCGATGAACAAGGACTATCACTTTGAGTGTTACCACTGCGAGGTGAGCGCCCGTCTTTTCCCTCCCTCTCTCTCTGTCTCTCTCCCCCGCCTCACCCCCTCCTCCTCCTCCTCCTCCTCTCTCCAGGAGTGCGGGAAGCAGCTCTCGGACCAGCCCGGCTCGCAGTGCTTCCCCCTGGACTCCCACCTCCTCTGCCACTCCTGCCACATGAGCAGGGTGTGCGCCACACACAACGTTCCTCCTCACAACACACACTGATCTATGCAGCTGTGGATTTATCCCGAGATATTATTATCATTCCTTTCAAAAACCGAGCTGGTCTTAACGCTGTCGTGGCGAGTCGGACGTCCTTTTATTTCCAAACTGCTGAGACATTTCCAGGGTCCGGCCGCTCGTACTGCCTGCTGTACGTCTCGTACCATTACTGTACCATAGTTAAAAGGGAACAGATAAAAAAAAGAAAGAAAACTACTGCTTATTTTGATGTTTTTTTACCCCAATGTGGCTACTGTTTGCTGTAGAAGAACAAGGGATTATGGTGAACTGTTTTGTACACACAGACGGGTGACGAATTAAAGGCGGGAGGGAGAAAAACGAGAGCAAAGAATCAGCAGACGTGACGAGTTTGGGAGACGCGTCGTTGCGGGAATTTAGCGGGAAGCGAGGGAGCGACAACTGGAAATCTGTACTCGAGTACAAATACTGTAAAGTCGCTTGAATCGTGCGGTTTCTGGGATGAAGTTGAATGAAGTTTTCGACATTAAACTTGGACGTGCTCGGTCGCTACGAACTGGAGAAACAAAATCAAGTAGTTACAAGGAAAGTATTTGTAATCTATTACTTCTTCTGCAGGTAGGGTGTCTGGGAATGTCAGGGAAAGACATCAGGCAGGTGATACGACAGGTCCAACGTGTCGGACGTCAAGCGGGAAAATTTGGGGGGCGGGATTAAACTCCTGTTTGCGCTCTAATTCGTCACCCGTCTGTAATTTATTGCTAGCAAACATTTTGCACTTAAATTTGACTTTACTGTAAGAGATTTGTGAATCTGTACGTAAGTTTTGAGGGGGGGGGCGGAGACGTGACTGTCCTCTTTTTGTAAGTTGTAATAAATATTTTCCATTTGTGCTCCGACACGCGAGTGTTCACTTTATCCAAGCGAGGGGGGCGGAGTCACAGTGGACACGCACGCCAGTCGTACCACAGAAACACTGGAGAACACGATGTGATAATCAAGTTAGATTTACTCATTTTTATTTAAATTCTCGGTACATTCAGCACTTTCAGTAAGAGGAGAAACAAAAAAGGCAAGAAAAGAAAGAAACATCACACAGTTTGGAACTAAAAACCAAATTAAAAGTCTTAAAATTGTAACCATTACTCTATTAGAAGATAAACCATCATGTTCCTGCTCATAAATAGAGAAACCGAACGCGACGGAGGGCTTTTTCCCTTCCGAGCGTCGCTCCCACACAGAATAACTCCTTCTGCTTCGAACACAAACTCTCGGCCGAGTTCCTGTCGAGGTTTCGGCGGCGACGGCGAGAGACGAAGGCTGTTTCTTTGCCCGCCGCCACGCACGAAAACCCCGCGAGGCCGGATAAACAAAACATTATTCTTGAAACGATTTTTTTTTTTCTTCATTGTGACAAAAAAAATTAAAGAACTCCTGACTGCCGTGAAAAAAAAGAGAAAAAATAACCTAAAGAACGAAGGACTCAGTGCTGAAGAGAGGAACATTACAACGCATCCTATGTGAGGTTCTTCTATTTCAGACGGGGGGTTATTACAGGGCTCAAGGAAGGAACCGAGCGCCCGCAGAACTAAAATAAAGAGGCGGGCTCCCAAAACCTCAGAGGGACCAAGTGAGTCGGCGAGCCAGAGAGCAGCAGCGGCG
>JASSRZ010000060.1:8169829-8185678 GCA_032164315.1 Malacoctenus gilli
GAACTAAAATAAAGAGGCGGGCTCCCAAAACCTCAGAGGGACCAAGTGAGTCGGCGAGCCAGAGAGCAGCAGCGGCGGCTGCTGCTGCTGCTGCTGCTTCCTCTTCTTCTTCTTCAGTGGACAGAACGGCACGACACGGAGACGAGGGGGGAGAAACGCTGCTCTCTACAGGAGGACCGACGCGACGCTGCTTCTGGAAGACGGGAGAGAGAACGGAGGGGTGGAACCGGCGTTGGACCGGGAGGGGGCGGGACCAAATGGCAGAAGTGTGTGGAAGACAACGGTGGCGTCGAAGAGGACGAATTAAAGCACGATGGAGAAGGTATAGGGGAGGGAGGGGGGGGGGGCAGACACAAGTCCAAGAAACGCTGCGTCCCAGGACTTCCTGCCTGCGGCGTCCTCGGACGCGCTGCTCGCACTCCCTCTCGCTCTCTCTCTCGAGCTTTCCCTCTGGGCCCACTCAGCGGCGTCTGTCCCTGGGGTTGCTACGGCTACGGGAGCGCCGTCCGCTTCCGGCGCCCGGCGACGGTCGTCTGGAGCGGTGGCTGCTGTCCCGCCTCTTGTCGCCCTCGCGCTCTCGGTCCCGTCCGTGGCCACGCTCCCGGTCTCCCTCGGGCACTCGTCCCCCGGCGGCGGTGACGGCGACGGCAGCGGCGGCGGCGGCAGTGGGGCCCGCGGCCGCGGCCACTCCGCCCTCCTTCTCCCGGCCCTTTAGCCGGTCCTTCTTCTCCTCGTCCCGCTTCTTGTCCTCTTCCTCCTGCTCTTTCCGCCTTCGCTCGCGCTCCTTCTGGCGCTCCGTGCGGTCTAGGACGCGCTGCGCCGCCTGGTGGACACACGGGCACAGTTCAGGTGACGCGAACAGAAACGACGTTCTGACGACTCGCGGCCACCGTTTGGACGCCGACTGACCTGCTCCTCGGTGAGGGGGAGCCAGTAGATGCACGGCGCCGCTTTGGTCTTCAGGAACAGGTCATCCAGCAGTTTGGCAGGAGGTTCGTCTCCCTTCTCTGCAAGACAAACGAGCGTCTCGGTGTGAGGACACGACTTTTCGGGGGTGGTCCGTGCTCCTCGCAAAGCCCCTCCTGGACTCACCCTTCTTGTCGCTCTTCCTCTCCTTGCTCTTGGCTCTCTCCCTCCTCCTCCTCTCTCGCTCTCTGGACCGAGACCGCCGCCCGTCCTCCCCCGGCCTGGCGAACTCCCGCACTTTGTCCCGGTCCCACTCGCGCTCGCCTCGCGCTCTCTCCCGGCGCTCCATCTCCCTCTCTCGCTCCGCCCACAGGTCCCGCACGCCCCTGTCGCGCTCCCGCTCGGGCATCAGCGGGGGCAGCCGGGCCGGGGGGCCGCTTGGCGGGGGGACGAGCTCCTCCTCCTTCTCTGGCTTCAGGATGCCTTTGTGAAAGTCCAGCTGCGGGTAAAGAAAAGATCGTTTAAAACTCGTCGCATCAGATGTGGTTGTTGGGAGTAAAGACGAGCTTTTTACCTCGTCCTGCTCGCTGAAGTCCACGTTCAGGACTTTGGGGTTGCTTGTGGGCCATTTGACGCCGTGGAGAGACGCTCTGGTGGCGACCGCTTCTTCTATCGTTGCATACTGCGACGCCGAGAGGAGAGAAAGCAGAACGTTCAACAAGGGATACAAACCAAACGTCTCACAAAGAGGCCAGAACGTCGACGGCTTCTCACCGTGACGAAGCAGTGCGACTTGATCTTGTCGATCCAGAAGCCGTCCTCCTCGATGCTGCCGGTGCGGTTCAGCAGCTCCTTCAGCTGCCCCAGAGTGAAGGGTCGAACCTACGAGAGAGGGGGGGGGCGGCTGTGAGTCCACGGCAGACTTTCAGGGACAACTCGAGTGCGTTTCTTCATCATCGCCGCCATGACGCGAGCCGGAGAAAATCTATGAACTCCAACATATAAAGTCCCGTCTTGTCTCGTCTCGCAGCGCACGCCCCCCCCCCCCACCTGCGGTGAAGCTCCACTGCAGCCAAAACACCTGGATAATTGGCTCTCAGTGTAATTATAGGTAAGGTGATGATGTGGTGACTGTTGGCAACAACATGCTGTACCTCATACGCGCAAAAATGCTGCTCTGGAGAACGAGGGAAGGAGAGTTAAAGCCTCCAACTGAGCGTGAGTAGCTCCGCCCCCCCTGCAAGGTTCAGACTCGTACTGTTGAAACCCACCAGGTTCGTCACGTGGATGATCTTGGAAAGTTTCCCCCGAGGCGGCGAGGGCTGCCGGGTCGCGCGGACGGGGTCGTCGATGGTGATGGACACGCCGGATTTCTGCTGACTTATGGAGCGGCGCACCAGGCTGTCGCTCGGGGTAACTGGGGGGGGGGAGGGGGGGGGGGTAAACAAGCCACGTGTGTCAGGCGAGAGGAGCGATCGGTAAACATTCAGCCAGAGGTTGAAAGGTGTCGCTGAGGCTCGTTACTTTTCTTTGCTTCTCCGTCCATGTCGACAGTCGGCTGCGTCTCCGCGACGTCCTCAGAAATGCTGTTGCTCCTTTTGTCTTTGGACGCCCTGCGCGGCTTTTCCCTCTCCGTCTGCTCCGCCTCGCCTTCGTCCTCTTCCTCTCCTTCGACGGTCTGGCCATTTTCCTGGTTGTCGCCCGGAACAACCTGCGGAGAAACGCATCCGTCGGCATTCTCGGAAGACGTTCGGACCAGGTTTGGCAATGGAAGGAAAGCGCGAGCGCGGACCTGCGTGACGGTGCGCCGGATCTTGAGGCCTTTGTCGGGGTCGTCTCGGTTGGCTTCCAGGTTCTCCTCCTCGCCGGACGACTGCAGCTCCTCCGCGTGGAGGTCCACCACCGCCTCCTGGTTCACCTTGATGTCTGGGATCAGAGACTGTGGGAGAGAAACGAGGCTTGAAGCACAAACCGACATCACTTTCGACCCCATTCCTCCTCCTCCTCCTCCGTTATCACCTTCAAGGAGTCTGTGGTGATGCTGATGGACGGTTTCTTGGCTGTGACTGCTGTACTGGACCCCCATCGCCTCTTCCTCCCCGCTGCAGAGCCCGAGTCGTCTGCCGCTCCTCCGTCAGCGGAGCCTGGAGACGTCTTGCTGCCTGCAGGAGTGAGAATGAAAGACGTTGTTTAATAGGATCGGAACAGTTTGTTTTGGCATTTCTCTCGACTATAAACTAAAAATCAAAGAAAAAGCTTGTTTTTACAATCAAGATAGACTAAATGAGACCGTTTCCTCCTCAAACCAGGAGATTTTCCTCCCGTTTGGGCTCCGGGACTCGTGGGTGTTGCGTGGCGGCATTACTTACTGGTCAGGGATATCTTGCGAGCGGCAAAAGCCTTAGGAGTAGTGCTCTGGGAAGAGAGGGAGACAGAGAGAGAGCATACAGAAACCCCAGGGGTGCGGGGCCAGATGAGAACCCAGAGTCCAGACCCGAACAGGCAACATCAGACAGGAGGTGAAACAGGAACAGTGGAGGAGGAGGAGGAGGGGGGAGAGGGGGAGGGGTGGGGGTGGGGGGAGTGGAGAACGGGGAGTCAAAGTAACAAGAGGCCTGAGCGCTCTAAGAGCGGCACATTACAGACGGGACTCTCTGGTGGATGCAGAGAGACTCCGGGCACATTTCCGCCTTCCACCTCTGCTCAGAGACACTCGGATTAACACGCACGAGCGAGGACAAAGTCCACAATTCGAGCCAAACTGAGTCACATCCGAATGGAGTGAGTTATTACACCGTTGTATCCAGCACACTGTATCGTCACTGTGCAGCTTTGAGACAAACGACTGCATTAAATTGATAAAGCTTAGAGTTGATACCGTCTTAATTCGTTAAACTCTTTCCGTTTTTAATCAGGTTCTATGTGTCTGAAACTAATTTCATGCTCACAATTAATTCAAATAATATAAAAAATCTACAAATATACAATTTAGAGACTGAATCAAAGTGTTGGGAATCGATTCTACATTTCACACATTATTCTAACAAGATTCGAGTCGGTGTTTGTGTCGAAGAGCAGAGGTGGAGAACAGAGCCAATAATGTGTCGGAACATCAGCAATAATGTACAACATCTAAAAATAGTCAAAGATTAGCGTGTTTAACAGACTATGAAGTTAAACTGAAACATGTTACTGCTTAAATAATTTGGACTACATCACAAGCAGAAATATAAGAACTCCGAGTGTTTAAGTTCAAAAGCTCAGGAGTTACTTCAAAGTTGTACAGTTACTCTTTAAAATACTGTAAACATATTGAAATACAGGAATAATGACAAGTCATTTCCTGGTACCATGTGACACCTGAATCCTTACTGGCTACGGCCCAACCGCACGACAGTGTGCACTGTATCTAGGCAACAAGGATCCAATCAGAGAAGGCAGAGGAGTGAGGACAGGGCTCGATTTGAGTGTGCAGATTAACCACCAGGCAGGAAGTGATCACACGACTGGACTTTTTTGTCTCGAACAGGGCCGGGGAGGACTTTTCTTGGCTGTCTGCCGCTCACAGCGTCACGTTTCAGTCTTTCGAGAGGGGGGAGGAAGGGGGAGGAAAGAGTCCTTTGATGTGTGGTGAGGGGCCGGGGGGGGGAAGGACGTTTGCTCTGCTATTGTCCATGAACTATTTCTGAAGCTTGAGGACGTCGTCTGTCTTTGTCTTGGCTGAAGGATCTTTGCGAGGCTTCTTCCTCAAGCAGCTGAACTGTCCGTTGCGGGAACGTTTCGCAACATTTGACGCTTCTCCTTCGAGTGTTTCAGTATCCAGAGAGGATCTTTTTCTTGGATTCTCACGCAGCACAACGAGGACGCCAGTTTCTTTGTTTCTCCCAGAATCAGCGAGGGGAAAAAAATAGTCCAGTTCTCACAAATTAAACTCCGGGGAAGTTATAAAACTGCTGCCACAAGAGCTTCTCTCCTCTCCGGTGAAATCATACATGAAGCACAGGCCAAAGCTGTGGGCGTAGCGAAGACGTGGATCTATAAATGAACCAAAAGTTCATCTGCCAGGTCCTTAGCCGAGGCAGGATATCACCCTCTGAAACGTCCACTCGAGGATGTGGATGGTGAGGGAGGAAGGCGGCGATCTGTTGGGAGGATCCACCTTTTTCTGTGGTCGCAGCACAGACGATTCACGCTCCTATGCACCGGCAAAAAAAACAAAGTGCATCATCGGAGACGGGTCGCTTGTCCTTGGCAGCGTGTCCGCCGTCCGGAGCGTCCGCTGCGACGGGAACTCGTGAACTCGCAGCAGGAATGGTGACAAAATGAATCGGCACAGCTGGGGAAGCTCTTCAGGTCAAACGTCCCGGTTAACGAGGCTGTTTCTGGAGTGCAGGTGGTGGCGACTGCTGCTCCTGCGAGGTTCATGCTCCTGGAACCACGTCTGGTGGAAAAATAGTCCCAAAAGTCCAGACTTTTCAGATTCAAGCCCTGGTTGCTGTGTGGGGGGTCACTGCAGCATTTCTCAGTCCAAAGTCATTACTCCACCCCACCAGCAGAGGGCGACACCAGACCGCACACAGGATGTGAAACAAAACTGCAGGAATGAGTCCTTTTCCCTGAGTTGAGTCCGGCGTTCAGAGGACGACACGTGCAAGCTGTGTACATCCTCAAAATGGCAGCTGGAAGCGGCGGGGGAGGAGGAGGGAGGCGGGGCCAGCGGCGCTCCACGCCTTCCCGTTGCCCTCTGCCCTCCGCTCGTTCATTCGCTGGTCCGCCACCTCGTGGCGCCGCTCCGGTCCGGTCCGGATCGGCGGGCGGGCTTCCAACCCCTGTGCCTGGGTTCCCATGACAACCGTGTGCTGCTGCAGTTACCATGGCTGCCACTGCTGGTCTGTTGCAGGCTGCAGTTTCCTGCTGGCACAGCGTGTCGCTGGGGGGCTACGCCGGCGGCGCGGCGCCCCCGCCGGCTCGGGCTTTACTCAGACGCAGACTCGGGGCCTAATTCAGGTAGCAGCGATGCGCTTGGGCATAGCGGGGCAGGAGTTGTAGGAGGAGTAGGAGGAGTGGAGGAGGTGTTGGTGGTGTTGGTGGTAGTAGTACGCAGCAGGTACCAATAGGGGCAATGGAAGAGGCATGGGCACCTTCATAACAAAGCAATCAATGGGGTTTTAAACAGCAGTCACACCATAAATATATATAGTGAGAGAGAAGCGATCATGATGGGATACAAAGGCAAAAGATGGAAAGTAGGGGGTACAAAGAGACAGAGAGAGAGAGAGAGAGAGAGAAAGAGAGAGAGAGGGAGAGAGAGAAAGAGAGAGAGAGAGAGAGAGAGAGAGAGAGAAGAGAGAGAGAGAGCGTGAGAGATAGGCGCAGTGTTTTTAGAGGATCAAGCAGACAGAGCAGAAAGAGGATGAAACGGTGTGAAAGGCACAGCAGAAACAGGCCCTGATGCATCTCTACACACACACTGTCAGGGACCATTGCTCATGCAAAGCCACAGGAGGGAACACAACCCACTAACATACAAAAAGAGGAGACACACATTGATAATTACTTCAGCGGCACAGAGGCTCATGAGTTAATCTCATTTGGATGCTCTCGATAAGAGAGGCTTGCCGACAGTGCAATATGCGATCTGGCCTCTGATGCTGCTTTGAAGGCTTTTTTATGTGGAGAAAATCCTTTACAATGAGCTTTTATAACTCTCTACTGTCTAAAGAAGCAAAGAGATGAGCCTGTGATGAAAAATGCAACACGCGCATGGGACAAGAAGACTGCGAAGACCCCGACACACCACGGACTGCACCTTGTACAGCTTCAAAAGAAGCGAAGTGGGAAAAAAGGGAATTTTTGAGACTGCGTGGACATTAAACTTTGTAATCATCAAGCTAAATTAAACAAACTGGCCGCTCAAAAGCAATAAATCACATTTCCTTGATAGCTAAATATCTGCCGTCTAAACTGATGGATCTTCACGCAGCACAGCAGCACGATGAGCCTGGTGTGTCAGGGCCTTTTTAAACGCTCTCAGTCACAGACAGTGACGCAACCGTCATGCGCTGCTCTCTGCATGCCTCTGTTTTAATGAACTCGGTAACGATCATCCCGGCAGCGCCGGGCGCGCGCAGACAGACAGACAGACACGTGTGAGAGATCATCCAGGTGAATGAGCTTGGAGAGGAGTATTAGTCGCTTTGAAAGCAGATGGGAAAGGGATGAGTTTCATTTCTCCCAGGACCCAACGCCAACTCAGCCCCCGTTTGGTCATTTCTGCGTTTAAAAGGACGGAGATACTCAGGAGTCACAATTGAAGGACTGAGTCTGGTAACCTTCAACTGGGGCTGTGTTGGTTTTGAGCGCCCCCTAGCTGATAAAACATGCTTCTACGTGAGCGAGGATGCAGGTTAGTGGGGAGACACAGCCAAGACCTGAGCACCCACGCGCTCCCAGTGGCCTTACCTCCTCCAGGCGGCCCTCGCTGTTGTCCGGCTCAGCGCCGGAGGCCGGCTGCTGGGCGATGGAGCCCTCCGACTCCGGCTCCACCTCGGTCACTGCGGCCGCGCTGGGCTCCGACACCTCCCTGCGGGGGACGGGAGACAGGTGAGCGGAGGACGGGAAGGGGGACGAGGGAGTCGTGCGCAGAGCGCTGAAGCGTCTACTCCACCTCGGCTGTGATTCAGCCTTCTCCCAACGCGATTAGGAGGTGAAACGACTCTCCGAGGTAAAAACCTTCATTCGCTGCTCCGACTGGAGCCTGTCCAGGCAGAGGTGACCAAGCCCGCCCCCCCCAGGCGTCCCTCCTAATCCTGAGCCGTGCGAGCGCGAGTGTGCCAAGAGACAATGCGAGGGAAAACACTGAGGAGTCAGAGGAAGGGTGCTGGAGGCCAGCGATCTGGGTCACTCCTGCTATAAATAACTCACCAGCTAACCGACACCCAGGGTCACCCACACTCTGAGAACTAACTTCCAAGACTCCCACCGTGCGTGGGCTTCATCTCGTCCAAGGACGGGGGGGTCACAGCGCCGAGCAGGCTCTCGTCCGCATCAGCCGACAGAAGCTGTAAATTGCCACCGCCGTGAGTCAGACCTCACGCAATCAACGCCGCTCGCGTCGCTTTGTTTTACCGCCGTTATCTAATATAAGGAGAGAAGACAAGCAGATGCCATCATTATATTTTTAGCAGCCCCCCTCGACTTCCCCTACCAGCGCAATCAAAAGCCTCCTACGCTGCCTGCGAGTGAGGACGCTGGCGCCGCGGCAGCGCCCCGTAGGTGGAGGATTCGCATCCTCCAGCATCACCCGAACCCAAGTCTCCTTTTCGGTGACACTTTTCCTTATTTTGGGTGTCACAATTTACATTTTGTGCCATTTTAGACATGTAAGAACCAAACACCTGATTGGAGTCTCACTTTGAAATGTTTAAAACCCAAAAACGAAGGGAAGGAATGAGAAGATTCTCTGTTTATATCCTGTGATTGATCGTTTTATGTTCATACGAGGAGGAAGCGCAATCATTCTCTTTGAATTTAGAAGACGCAGGCTTAATTTCACCTCTGTATGACTGAGATCTGCAACAAGAAACCCACTTCTCCCTCTGTCTCTGGAGATTACTCACAGGCAGAGGTGTGAGTGCGAGGCCGGCGTTTCTCCTCCTTGCGCACCACGCACAGATTCTCCTTGTTCATGCTCGGTGTGGGTATCAATGTGTGTGTGTGTGAGGCCAGAAACACACCTGCAAGGGTTATAAAAGGAGGCAGATGTCGACTTGTAATACAACCCCTCAGTCAAAGCAGAAAAAGGCTGGAAAAAGAAGTGAATGTGTGCTCGATGGGCTGGATTTTCCTTCTCAAGTAACACCACGGGAGACCTTTCATTCCTGTCTGAAAAGAACCGTGAGACGCGAAAGAAACCCCCCCCAAATCCAACCTGTTAAAAAACACACACAGAAAATGAATTTGGAGGAGGAGGCCTGACCCAGTCGACCAAACGGACCCGCAAGGATCGGACCTCGTAAAACGGACCAACAGCACAAGTCACCAGTCAAAGCAGACGTGCGGCGGGCTCCCAGGGGGAGCAGAGTGTGAATGCTGGAGCCAGCTGGGAGAATTATATCACACCATAAGGGAGCATTCACACTGACTGTACAGCTAACAGATGTCTGCTTTAATGATCTCCCTTGACAACAGTGAGATCATTAATAGCTCCGGCCGAATCAACCCCAAAATTTACAAACTCTAGACGGCGGAATAAAAAGGCTGCAGAGGACGGACAGGATGTGGCTGAGCTGCGAGCGGCTTGACAGAAAATGAGGCAACAAGGAGCGAAGAGGAGAAATCAATGCTCACATGCTCCTCCAGCCTCCCATCATGAAATCCGAGGCCATTATTAATTCATTCATGGTTTTTTCTACAACGCAACGCTATTTTAGGCTCCGATCAAAGGGAGGAGGACCCCTTCCCCCCCTAAAAAGAGAGGAGATCTTCCCTGCTCCTTCACCCAACAAAAGACTTTCACCGACATCCCCACCCCCGGTGTGCCCCCCCCCCCTCCCTCCTCACATGGGCGAACATGTAACACGCTCATAATCAGGCCAATGTGCACTGATGACATGATATTTAAACGACCGGCCGGGCCGGCGGCTGCGGGGAAACGGCGCTCCGAGTCCCGCGAACGATCCCCGGCTGAGTCGCGGATGGCTTGGGGGTGAACGTAAAACCAGCAACCTAGAGCCTCGCGTCGCCCTCTGGCTGCCTCTTACCCGTTTTTGTTGCCTTCGGACAGCATTACGGCCGGCATCGGGAAAAAGAACCGGCGGGCCCGGGCGATTGAGGCTGCGGCTGCGGACTGCTGCTCCGTCCGTCCGGGCGTCGCTTCCGAGCGGGACCGCAGAGTGAAAGCGATCCGGCGCGGTGGGTGCTAACGCTGATTAGCCGCACACTGCGTCGGTATCAGGGATGCAATGCATGCATGACGGCCATGTTGGCTCGAGCGAGCAGAATCAAGCCGCCCACAGTGTATGACGTCTCGCATCCGGTCACGGATCGCCAAAATAAAAGCACGAAGGCTGCGGTGCATCGTTGTGACACAGATAATGACTCATTAGCACCAACTGCGCAGACTAAAAATACACTTTTGGCAGCTTGTAACCACCAGAATCTCTCAATCGAAGCAACTACTTAGTTTCTCAAAAAGTACAGCATATTGGGAGTAAACGTGACATAAAAAACACTCAGAACAAAAGTAAATTTACCAACAAGGCAGCTCCAGAGACTCTCTCATCAAAAAGATCACATTTCTAGTATTTCATGCAAAACGGTGACTGAATTCAAACAAAAGAGGCCGTGGAGACAGAAGGACACGCGTCCACTGAAGCCAGACGACTGCCAAACTCTCAGAAATGTTTAAGCGACCGAAAAGTCCTTCAAGAGTCTCCTGACTTTAATACCCGGAGGACATTTCTGAGCTTGCACTTTTAAGCGCTCAGTCGAGAGGAGAAGCTGAATCATGCTCTTTTTTATACAAGCATCTGCACTTTAACTGAAGCCAGTGGGAACAATTTGCCCCTTTGAGCTGTGTTGATGAGGAAACAAGTATTATTGTGTGAATTTAAGTAGTAAGAACAGGAATAGGATGTTCGATTCAGTGTGTAAAATTACTTCTCATGTGTACTTTTTGCTGTAGCTCACAAACTTCCTTTTGCTGGTGTTTGAAGTATTTAAAAGGTGATGACTGACCCTGTTGGAGGGTATCGTTTCTCAGCTCCTTTACTCATCTTTGCCCCGTCCTCTGTCTCTCCTCTCTGGGAAGCCTTCTGCAAGACGGAAAAACAACACAAAGTCATGCGTGGACGGACTTATGTTCAAGAAAAAGTTGAATTAATTAACACTTTGCAGAAGCTTTATGTTGTGAACATTGTGTTGGCTAACCTTCATCTGCCTGGCAGTTTGGTTTGTGTCTCCAGGGGAAGAGGAGGAGTGCGATGAGCGTGAGGAAGAGTCCGACTTGGAGTCCGAATCCGAGGAGGAGCCCGAATCTTGCGAAATCGTCACCACCACCTTGTTGGCGCGCTCCTGTTTCCTGGCTTGTTCCTCCTTCAGCTTTTTCTCCGCCCGTCTCTTGTCCTCCTCCAAACGCTTCCTCTCGTTCTCCTCGTCCTGCCGCTTCCTCTCCTTTTCCTGTTCCTCCTTCTGACGCTGTTTCCGCTCCTCTTCCAGGCGTTTTCTCTCCTTCTCCCGCTCCTCCTCCAAGCGTTTCTTCTCTCTCTCCAGCTCCTGCTGTCGCTCCCTCTCCCTCTCCTCTTCCTCCTTCCGCCGCCTTTCTTCCTCCATCTCTCTCTTCATCCTCACAGCTTGCTGCGAGGGGTCGCCGGACGAGTGTGCGGTCTCTCCCGACATACCGGGAGCAGCGGCGGCGGCCTCCGCCGCACGGAAAGCCCCTTCTGACTCCATCTTGTGAGCGAGGAGAGAGAGGGGCCCCGGTCGACGCTTCGCGGGGGGCTCGGGGCTGCTGGAGCGAGAGCTTGAGTCGGAGTCTTGCCTCTGCATGGCGGGAGGTGGGAAGGAGCCCACCCTTTGGCCACGCAGCGCAATCGGCCCCTCTCCCTCCGGCTCATCCGGCGGGCTCTGCTTGGGAGTGTCAGGTAGAGGAAACAAGTTGGGAGGTGGTGAGGGAGGAGGTGTGGGGTGACGCAGCTGCATGGGGGTGTGGTGTACCTGCGGGGGCGGGATGTGCTGCGGAGGCTGGAGCTTGCGTTTGGATCTAGCCGCCGCTGATGACACACTCGGGGCCATCTGCTGCGGCGGGGGAGGCGCTCTGTTGCCTCGCCGAACCCCACCGGGGCCGGGCCCCCAGTCCTCATCATCATCGCTCTCATCGTCTCCGTCATCGCCCTCGTCGCTGTCCTCCTGGGCGTGACTTCCCGCCGCGCCGCCGGCCGAGCGGCTGAGGTGGAGGACGGGATGCGCCGAACCGGGCTCGCTGGGCGCGGTGCCCTCCTTCTCCTGGGGTCTGGGCACGGCGGGGGGCAGCCCCTGCCGGTCGGGCTGTCCCACGACACGCACCGACAAGGAGGCGACGGCGCGCGGAGGAGAAGGGGCCGTTGCCTCGTTGAATCCTTGCAGGAAGTTGGCTCGCTGCTTGCGGGCGTCCTCGGATGACTCCTGGTGGAGGAGTCCAGAACCGGGGCCCAGCATCACAGCTGCCGCCCTCTCCTCAGGCCGGGCCAGTGTGGGCTGAGACAGCATGGATCGACGCTGCTTTGCAAAGAAAATGAAGACAGAAGGAGAAGAAGAACGGTGATTAGAGCGAGCACGCTCATCAACTTTCTTATAAACATGTAATTAATCTGAAAAATTCCTTGTTCCTCTAGGAAAGAAGAAAAATCCAATATTTTAGAACATGTTTCTCAACTCTAACTGAATTCTTTTCAGGTGTCACATCTATATATCGAGGTCACTGACCTTGTCAGCGGTGTAGGAGGAGTTATCATTATCCTCCGAGTGGTCCTCGTCCTCCTCATGCACTGCCGGGCTCTCTGAGACACAAGCAAAGATGAAAGGTCAACTCTGCTGCAAAGACCACACTCCTCTGACTTTGCTTCTCTCTCTCAACTGAAGGAAACTCTTAACTTTAGGTAAAATAATTCACAAAAAAGAGAAAGAAGTGATAAGCTGGAGTGTTCCTACCATCAGCATCCTGCTCCTGCTGGGCCTCCCTCTCCAGCCGCTGCCGAAGGAGCTCCTGCTGCTGGGCCAGGTACTGTTTTATGAAGCTGTTCTGGCACATCTCTTCTCCGATCTGCAGCACGCAATAACGCGATTAAAATTACACAGCACGTAGGGGAGAAAGATTTACAACTGGACACGTCTAAAAGAAAAACTTCCCCTACCTGAGAGTTGGGCTGCAGCCCGCTGTGCGAGGAGGAGGACTTCTGCAGGTTTTCCAGCATCAGGGCCTGCAGGAAACAGCAATGACAGGTTGATTACAGAGGAAAGAGAGAAACAAAGAGTACCTGTGAAAACAAAAACGATCAGCTCCCAAAATTAGGCCGACTGAAGTCGGAAACGAATTCACTGCAAGCTCAAAAGACGTAAAAAACAACTACTCCTTTTTTTCATGTCAACGAACAGCAGGTTTTGAATATATGTAAATCACAACAAACACTGATGAAGAAAAATCGGTAAAATAGGTTTTTTTGTGAAAAACAAGTTTTATTACAGCTCAAATACCAGATTAAATGCTAGATTTTCAGATAACCAAAACATTTTCTACACAAAAGTTAAATTATTATTATCCTATTCATCTGTAATTAATGTAGCATATTGTGAAATATTGTTTTAAATTATTCAAACTGAGTAAGTAAAAAAGTTTCAAATCAGGGATATATGATCTCGATTTAATTAGAAAAACCACGCTAAACATCAGGGTAGTATTTAGCGAGGACGACACATGGACCCCAGACTTTCGTGTTATGAACGCCCCTGCGCGAGAGCGACCGGAAGGGTTCAAAACAACAACAAAAAACCTCGAAAAGAGCCAATTTAAATGCACCAAATTAACGGGGACGTTTGTAATATTCTGTTTACATGGCAAAGCGCGCCCCCGTAACCCAGATACACTCGGGGGCAGAGAGGAGGAGGGGGGGTGCGCGGTCACGGAGGAGGAGAGGGGGGGGGTGTACTGTACACTATGTGCGGCTGTTGGCTCGCTTACTCTCCGCTTAGGCCTCCAGTTGACAGGTGCACAGTTCAACTGTGTGCAACACGGTGCTCCGCCGAGCACTCGCGGCTCAAGCCCGAGCCCGCTGCCCGGACACCCGCGTCGAGCTGTCGCGCGACGGTCACGCGGCGGCACGAGCTGCCGTTAGCGCGCAGTAACGGCCGCGCGGCGGGGTTTATGTATTCCCGCTCCGGCGCTCGCACACCGCTCACGGCCTCCGACGTTAACCCCCCACTGTCTCTCGGCTCCCGCTGAACTTAGCCCGACTCGACATTCTCGGCCGTAACAGGGGGGCGCGCGAAACTTACCCCCTTGAGTCGTTTGACGAGCGTGTTCTTCTGCCCGCTCTTCGGGAGGTTTCTCTGCTCCAGCGCGGCTTTCAAGTCCGCAACTCGGAGCGATTGTAGAGGTTTTCCGTCAAGCGTAATATCCTCGTCCGCCATTTTGCTCCCTCCGCTTGTCTAAACTCCCCAACAAGCGTCGCTACGGCTGCTGCTCGGCGTCACAGCTCGGCAATGTTCGGCCGCGCTCGGCTCCTTACCCGAGTGACAGCCGGGCGCGAGTTCGAGCCCAGCGTCCCACCAGAATTTACATGCATTTAAAAAGAGTGGTTTTATTCAAATTTCTCGCCGTCAAAAGAGCAAATGACTTACCCAGCTGTTCAAACACACGCTGAAACAACGAATACCCGCACATACAAGGAAACAGACATCTGCTTATTTGTAAAAGATGTATTTGTGCATTCTGAACAGGAGTACAAGACAGACAAATGTAGTGTTAAAAGTAAATAGGATTTAAACCTGTTATTACTGCAGGAGAAAAAAAGATTCACTTTGTTTCTAAAGTCAGCAAATACACATAACAGACTCATTTGTTTGCATCGTGTAAAAAAAACCTTCCCTGTACAAAAAAGAAAAACCGCCATAAATCTGAGCTGTAACTAAAAACAAAACGTCCAAAAAACACAGTTTCTGTTCATTGCAAATCACCTGATAAATCCTCCTTGTGGTGAAGAATGTGCATATATAAAATCCAAGCAAATTAAAGCCATGCAAATGGGAAATAAGTAGACAATAATAAATATCCGCGCTGAAGTTAACCTGCCCATCATCCCCAGCTCTCTGCATACAAACGCAGCCTGTTCTGGCAGGCAGCTTTTCGTGTGGTTAGTACTTCAAACCTCCGCACGGTGGCGCTGCAGCAAAGAAAACGGGGGAAGCAAGAAGTTGGAGCGACTTCAGGGAGCAAAATGATTATGAAAGTGGAGAAAAAAGCACACGAAAGCAGGTAAAGCAACATGATTGACAACACAAAGGAAGGATCCAAACACGTCGGTGTTTTCAACATTTTCCCTCCCCGTGGACGAAGGCCGGCCCGTGTTTACACAACAGAGATGTGTAGATATGAGAAACATGTTTGCTCAGCTGTCTGGGATGCGTTTCGCCACAGCAGCTTCTGTCTGCGTGTTTGAATCGATTCGACAACTGGATTTACGAAACGTTTTTGGAGAACCGGGTTCCTAAAAGTCCAAAAGGCAACCGGGAAACTTCCAAGCACCTTTATTTGACATGTTTTCAGTAATTTTTTTGCGCTTAAAAGGCCGTTTTGATCCACGGAGCCGCCGCTCTGCCAACGCAAGGTTCACTGACACGCATCTTTGACGGGAAAGTGGAGGTTGGGGAGAAGTTAAGCGTGCAGGTCACAACAAGACGGGTGAACTCGGTGAACCGGTTTCTCATCCTTCGACTGCGGGAACCGACGGGATGAGGCCATTTTTCTCATCCGTTCGTGTTATCAGTCCCCCCCTGTTTTGTTTTTTTTTCGCTCTCTGCATCTGGAAGGACGTTCTTGTTTCACGCGATCTGGTTCAGCTCGGAGGAAAGGTAAAACGGGCACTGCACGAACACGACACGCTTCTCGTCCTTCAAACTCCGAGCTTCAATCGCCGCACGTGCTCCGTCGGCTTCACAATGAGAAAGGACAAAAAGGCCTTTTGGGGAACACAGTTGAAAATCAGGCCAAAACCAGGATGTAAGGCCTCTTTCTGTGCTATTTTTGGAACGAGGGGGGGTGGCTGAATAAATAAAAGGAAGGAAGGAAAATGGATATCATATGAAAGAGGCGGGGGGGGGGGGGGGACGATGGCGAGCGTATTAAAGCAAAGCGGCCAAAGTAAGCAGTCCACGTGGACACGCGAAGCACCGAGGGGCTTCAAAGATTCA
>JASSRZ010000060.1:8185778-8201656 GCA_032164315.1 Malacoctenus gilli
CCCCCCCCCCCCCCCCCCCCCCCCCCCCCCCCCCCCCCCCCCCCCCCCCCCCCCCCCCCCCCCCCCCCCCCACGATGGCGAGCGTATTAAAGCAAAGCGTCCAAAGTAAGCAGTCCACGTGGACACTCGAAGCACAGAGGGGCTTCAAAGATTCAATAAGTTAACACTGAAAATAAGTGTGCCAGGCTTCAGAGAGGGGATATAAACAAAGGCACACCAACACACACTTGGAGGACAGCGCGGCCCGAGGAGCGGCGGCAGGAAACACGAGAGTGTAACGACAAATAAGGCATTTCAAGAGGAGGAAAGAGACGCGCGGAGCGGCGGCGGAGGACGAGGAGGAGGCGGCGGTGGCGGCGAGCGATCACGACGAGATCTCCGCCAGCCGCTGCAGCAGGGTGGAGAAGCCGGCGGCCTGCTGCGACAGCTCGGCCACGCGGTCCACCATCTCCTGCGTGGCCGACACCGACGGGTAGTTCTGTGCGGCGCCCTTGGTCGCCACGACGACCGCCTTCAAGGCCTGGCAGAGCCGTCCGCCCGAGGTGGTGATCTGGAGCGGGAGACACGAGCAGAGGAAGTCAGGGGACGGCGCACGAGACAGAGTGTGGGTGTGTGTGAGGAGCGTTCGTGCCCTCGCCGTACTTTGGTGCGGAGGTCGGCGGACGTGAGCAGGCGGGACAGCGTGTCCCCGATGAACACCAGCTTGTGGGCGGTCACGATGAGGCTCTTGCCCCTCGCCACGAAGATGCGCGGCGGCTGGTTGCCCTGCACGCTGCTGAAGAGCACGTCGATGGCGTCGGCCAGGCAGGACAGGTGGGCCAGGCTCTGCGAGGAGTAGAAGGACAGCAGCTCCGAGTCCTCCAGCGACAGCGCCACCGGCAGAGGGGGGGAGGGGCTCAACTGCTCCGGAAAGAGTCAAAGGAAACAAATTGAGGATTAAAAAATGACATTTGTCTTTAACTGAGTGAGAAGTTGAAGCAGGCAGGAGGTTTGCGCTCTCCCAAGTGCTTCGAATGAACAGATTTCCCGTCGGCTTCCCTGACAGGAAGCATCGTGTTTCTCTCTTAATGGAATTTTCTCAATCGGCTTCCTGTAAAAGACTAATTCGAGTCCATATTTCTCAGCATTTCAACGCTGAACCACCGGGATTCATTAGAACTCAGCGAGCCGTTCGTGTTGCATCGCAGAGCGAGTGCAGTCGTTTATTTCCAACAAAGCTGCTCACAGAGTCTCGCAACTGGACTTTAAAGTCAGACGCATTAATCCATACAGCTGCGACTGGGCCTTTCTGTCACTGATTGTCCCGCAGCCGACGCGAGGCCGGCCTGACGACAAGCGCCCCCTTGTCGTCTCTCCGAGGCAAAAAATAAAACAAAGGGAGCAAACACGGAGAGGGAAGACCAAGCGCTGAAAAAAAGACACGTTCCCGCAGAGCTGGACGAGGTCGTGTAAACATGGCGGGTACAAAAGGACACGCCGGGAGGCCGGCCGCTCGCTGCAGGTCGGATTAATGAGTCACGTGTAAACACGGCGGATCGATGGCGCGTCTGTGAGGAGCCGCGGCGTCTGCTTTGGTACGAGGACGCGGTTTACGCGGACTCACCCTCGGCTCTGCGGTGATCATCTGACCGTTCTCAGCCAGGACGTCAGGAGGCGGCTCAGGCTTACCCTGCAAAGAAGACGCACAGTCACAATCGTGACGAGACCGAACCGCAGCAGCAGGAGCACGCGGAGGCCCGGCCTGCGTCCGTGCAGCATTTAAAGCCGTCGCTGCGCATTCAGCGCTGCAGCAAGCCAACCGACTAATTCCTCTTTGTCTACACGGGATGTGTTCGGGGACTCGCTGAGCTCACGCGCTCGCGTTTCAGTGGGGCCAAAAAACAGTCACTTGACCTAAATCTGACCGTTTTCGTCACGGTTGTTTGGAGTTCCTCACAGAAACTGACCTGTAGCTTCACATAACCAACGCTGTCTCCTGTGGGTGCCGGAGCAGGACTGGGAGTCAGTCCGATCCCGGCGTACTCGTTGGTGGGGTCCTCTTCCCCGTCCAGAGGGCCGACGGTCAGAGTCACCGTGGAAAGCGCGGGAGGTAAGGGGAAGGCGGGCTGAGGGGTGGGAGGCAGCGGCCTCTCCTGGATCCAGCTTCCCTTCCGGGAGCCCATCCCGCCTCCGGACGGCTTCCCGTCAGGCACCGGGAGAGCGGGCAGCGGCCGGCGCGACAGCGACTCCTGCGAGGGCAGGCGGGGTCGCCCCTGCGCCTGCAGGAGGAGGGCGCTTTCCTCCAGCGAGCGCTGCACCAGCGACAGGAGGCCTTCGGGCGGGGGGGCGTTGCCCACGGCGGCGAGCGCGGGAAGCAGGTCGGAGAGGCGCGCCCAGGCCTGCTGGAGGGGCGGCGGCGGGTCGCCCGAGTGACTGGCTTTCCACGTGGACAGGATCTCAGCCAGCGAGGTCGCCAGGTCGCGCGAGGACAGCGTGGCGGCGGCGTTCAGCACCGAGTGGACCAAGGTGGACAGCGAGGCTCGCCACTGGACGTCCCCCGAACCGTTGCTGGACACCGAGAGGCGGCGTGTGGACGTGGAGGACGAGGAGGACGAGGAGTGGGTGAGGAGCTCGATGGTGAGCGCCGGCATGTCGTAGATGCCGCAGTCGGGCTCCGAGGAGTCCACCTTGTCTCCGCCGCCGCTCACTCGCTTCTCGTTGCCCGCGAGCCGACCCAGCAGGGCGCCGTCCTCGCCCGACAGGTTCGTGACGGACTCTCCGGGTCCCAGGGGGACGCCCGGGAGGGTGGGGACACTGTACACCTCGTCGTCCACTTCGTCGGGCTGGACGTCCGTGGCGGACATGTTCAGAGTGATCGTGGGGACATCGTAGACCTACGGGGAGACAAGAGGACACGTCGTTTAAGTGTGGCAACTTTGAAGTTCCTCCAACGCGGTTTTTTGCACGAAGATCCGACCGAAACTGGGTAATAAAAGCCACCTGGAGCCTGTAATTAGCTGCAGCAGAGCCACTGACCACCAGCGGCTGAGACATATTTTTACCCACTCACATCAAAGTGCTGGGGCGGCCCACGCCCAGTCCGTGCAGGACGGGAGGGCAGGGACGCTCCGGCAGCTGGCACTCATTTGCAGGCAAAGGAGGGCCCACTGTTGGGGGTGGAGGGACGGAGGAAGGGAGGGAGGGAGGGAGGGGGGGCAGGGAGGTGGTGGTATGTCCTCTGTCGCGGCCCTGACAGATGGGTGTGACCGGGAGAAAAAATAGAAGCAGCATTTGGACCGGATAGACAGGCTCCCGCTGCAGCCTGAGACAGGTGTGGCCTCGCCTCGGAGGGAGGGAGGGGGGGGGGGGCAGTGGTGGAATGCGAGAAGAAACGGCGGTAGGAGGGGGGATTTCGAGCGTCATCTCCCGCTTGTTTCGACACGGAAAGCGACACCGTGGGTTCTCACGGCTCCCCAGACAGAAACTGCGTACGTCAGAGAGACGAGCTTCAGTGACGCTTGGATGGGATCCAAACTCAAGCGCTGCACAGAGAATCGTCCTCTTTTGATTACTGCTGAACTGCGATTAAAGTCTAAACTTTGTCGAGGAATCCATTCAGCTCCTTTGTGAGTCCCTGCATGTTTATTTAACTGGTTGGAGGAGGGGGGCTGGGGGACTGGGGGGCTGGGGGGGGGGCTGGAAGCGGCTCGCTTCGCCCCGAGCTGACATCAGCTTGTTGGGAATTTGTTTATGAGGTCATCTTCTCCAGACACAGCAGCCGGCGTCAGATTGAAAGCAGCCCGCGCTGCACGGCGGCGGCAGACTGCGGTGAAATTTAAGTAGGTCTACCGGAAGAAACGCGCCGCCGGGGAGGAAACGTCTCGTTTCAGGCAGAAGATGGACTCGAAAAGCCGCAGGAAGATCCGGCAGGACCGAGACGAGTCAGAAATTAAAGGAGTTGTCGAGGACGTGTCCGTTCAATCGCGTCTCGCTTTACCTCAGTCTCAGAGTCGGCTTGGGGGAGGCTCCGGGGGGTGTCGTAGATGCCGTCGTCGCTGGCGAGCACAGATGGGACCGGCTGCTGCCACCTGCCACTGGGAGGAGTATCGTATACCTGCCGACACAACGCGAGATCAAACGGGGTCGGAAATCTGCCGGGAAACGGCAAATTCGCGGCAGGTCGGAAAGGTTCTCCCACCTGATCTTCCGCGGCGTCGCAGGAATCCTGCTTCTTGCTTTGCGCGCTCTTGTTCAGGCCGTTCGTCAGCCTGACTTCCTGTTTCTCTTCATCCTGTTGCGTCCCCGTGGGCGTCACCTGAGCAGTGGGTTTGGGGTCCGACGCCGCGTCCTTCCTGGTGACCCCTCTGACCGGAGGGGCCGGCGGCGGCGGCTTGCGGGCGAAGTTTGGCGAGCCGGGCGCCCTGACCTGCCCCGAGCGGATCAGCAGCGGGGAGCCCCGGTGGGACGCCAGGCCGGGCTTCCCCCTGGCGGCGCCGGCGTTGGGCGGGACTCCCTTCAGCAACGGTCGGGGGGATGCCTGAGCGGGGGATAACTGAGACGGGTGGTGGTGGGCCAGAACCGTGGCGGGCGGCCGGTGTAGGCACGCTGCAGCGGAGGCCGGCGGCTGGAACGTCCCGGGCGTGTCCTTTGACTGGGAGGTGACGGGAGCCGCGTTGATTGACGGGGGGCCGTTGGAGAAAGCGGCGGTCGCAGCTCCTCCGGTGGGCGATTGGTAAACGTCTTCGTTGGCGAGCGGCGTTCCTTTGGGCACCAGGTAACAGTCCTCCGAGTAGCCGGCGCCGAGCGTTTCTCTGGGAACGAGATACGTGGTGTCCTCCGGTTCTTCCGCAGCTCGAGGGACGCCGCTGGGCGCGAGGTACACGGACTCCGACGCCGCCACGGCCACTCCCGCCTGCCTCAGGTGCTGGGCTCCCGAAGGGGCGGGGCTGACCGGACCCTGATAGTGCGTTCCTGTCATGTCAGTGCCCCGCCCCCTCAGAGAGGGCGAGCGCGGACGCCCCGCCACCCCGATGTCCCAGTCGGGTCTGGGCCGGGTGCCGGAGCTGGAGTGCGAGCGAGGGCGCCCGCCCTCCGCCCTGCGGAGCTCGCCGGGTCTCGCCGCCGCGCCCCCTACTCGCCCCTCGCCGGCGACCGGCGGAGAGCGGTAGACCCCGTCGGCGTCGTCGGCGGTCCGGGCGCCGGGAGACAGATAGACGGCGTCCTCGTTGGGGCCACGGCGGGGGTCCGAGCCGGGGGGCGGGGCGGTCTGGAGGAGGCGGAGCCGGTTGGCGGGGGCGATGCCCTGCCGGCCGTGCAGCGAGCAGAGCCACCAGCCCGGCCCGCCGTTCTGCTCCTGCTCGAGGACCATCAGGATGTCCCCCTTCCGGAACGCCAGCTCCTCCGGGCTTTCCGCCGTGTTGTCATACAGCGCCTTCGCCAAAACCGTCTGCGGGAAAAAAATGGCGGAAAATCCATCAATTATGAATCCGGTAACTTGCAGAAAACACTCCGAGAAATCAGATTCAGCCAGCAGCCTTCGCTCACACACTTGCGTCCTACATCTGCACAAACAAGCACATTGACATCGCGAGTCCGCAGCATAAAAAGCCTGATTGTTTGGGGCTGTTGAATGAAGAGTGAATGGGAGTGAATGGGGAAGATCTCGTCAATTGTCCGTGCGGGAGACGAAGGGGACAGGAGGAGGATTAGTGAGCCAAAAAAAGAGGAGGTGGAAATGTGAGCGAGCCAACTCAAAATTCACAGCTGTGTCAGGAGGGGAGGAGGTGGGGTGGGGGTGGGGGGCACAGTCGGGGAGGATCAATGATCGAATGGACACAAGGGCCCAATGCTAATGAGCAGGATGAGAGTGAGGGGGGAGGGGATGAGAGGCACATCTGTCCCTGGCTGTTTAGGGTTTAATTGCCGACCCAAAGCCAGAGAGTCAGCCCCCCCCCTCCCTCCCTCCCTCCTTTCATTTTCTACTCCTACCCCCCTCTGGGGACAGCCAGGCCACAGTGAGCCATGTGGGACCTCCTTGGGACAGTAATGGAGTCAGACAAAACAGGCTGACATCATCCAGAGGATGTGACTCCTTCGCGCCTGCTATTTTTAAGTGAAACGTTCAAGTGTTTATAAGCCTGTAATACACCGCACAGCATCCTCAGTTTCACACATGCAAGAATAAAGACACACACAAAAAATGTACTCACTGAGACAGACATGGTGGCTCGCGTAAACGTCTCTGATAAAGTCAAACGTGCTGGTGCTCCATGGAGAGGACGGTGGGGGGCTCACGGATACGCCGGCGTGCGGGGGGACTCGGTGCCGGGGCACAGCTGGCTCTGAGCGGGGCGCATCTCACGGTGCTGGAGCCTCCTCTTCATCGGAAACCTGCGAACCCAGAACGCCTCACAGGTCACGCATCCTTCCCGGGAGACGCGCACGTACGCGGTCCGACAACTCCGAGCCTCACACGCCAAATGAGAGGAAGGTAGGCAGGCAGGCGGTGGCAACACCTGTCTATGCTTTCCACGCCCAATAACGTCCCAAGCCGCCTGTTCAGCGTCAGCTGACGGTATTCAAATAAGCCGTGCAGCCTCGCTATCGTCTATAAATGCGTGTGTGGCTCCTGTACGCGTCAACCACGCCTCATTCAGACCGAAGCCTGCACTAGTGTAACGAGCCGAGCTGCCGCGGCCTAGTTACTTACAACTAGCTCGCATCAGCTAACGCTGGTTAGATCTACATCGGACGTCGCTGCTCAAAACAACAATGGCAAAGCGCCGGGGAAAAAACAGCCAATTCAGGGAGTTCGGCGCCCAGCGTCACAACGGAAATCCACCGCGGTGTGATAAATACCTGGCCCCCGTTTTCCTTTCCCTGATAAACTTCCAATCGGCGTTCAGCCCGATGCGTTAAGCCACTTCTTTTCAGGCGTGAAAAATCTGTGGCTGCCCATCGGCGTTCAATCATCTCCGATGACAACAAAATTATCTCCGCCTCCTCCGAGGCTCGATTGTTTCGAAGATCTACAAGCGCGCTGGACACTGTAGATTCGCACAGTCGAATCAGTGCTTATGCACATCCAGGGTATGTGAGATCGCGGAGTTCACCGCAGCCTGGAATACGCGACGTCTCTCATTGGCTCGTCCCGGCATGTTGCGTTCAGGGACGGTCAATTTTTATTGGTTTTCTCCACATTTCGCTTTACGCTCGATAAAGAATGGTTAATAACTGAATGAATTACATCATGTTTGGTGGAGTTGACGTAATTAACTAACGCCACAAGCCGATTATCTTGTTTACTTGAAAATGATATATCAACAAAAGCATGATAACTCGTATAAGGTAAGTAAGCATTTATATTTGTGTAAGTATATATTTGAATCATCTAAAATAACTTTTTCAAACATTTCGAGTGATTTTCGATCTTTATTTTTCATCATTTGTTAAATTGATAAATATGCACCTAAAAATGAGTTTAAAGTGGCCTTATGACTGGAACGGCTTTCCCGGAGGCTTTTATTTTGACAGCGGGACCTTAAACCAGGAAGAAAACTGCACTCAGCGCCACTCGGCAGCCAAGTGTTTAGGGGGCAGACTTTTATTCTCCGCTCCAGTGCAACCTTTAGTTTAGTTTTGCATGAACTGCAAGGTGAGCAAATGCTATCGACCACCACTGCACGGTAACGTCTCCTGCGTTACATTTCCGGGTGTAAAATTAACGTGGCTGCGTCTTCACCAACATCGATCACGCGTTTAATCATTTCTGCTGCACCACACGGATCAATACCTGTGTAATAAGTTAGTATCACTGATGGTCATGTCTCGTTGTTCCCTGGTCAGATTTCAGCCTTGTTTGCACCCGTTTGTCCACATGACCTTTACCCTACTTGCAGTGTTTTTATGGATACACGTGTGTAACGCTTCTCTCTGTCCACAGGTGATGTTGAGGAGTGTTTTCAGGTGCCTTCGGACTAATTCGGTCGCTGGACAAAGAAATATGTCGAACAGCAGCCTAGCAGGGAAGGTTGCAATAGTAACTGCCTCCACAGATGGGTAAGAATGATTTGTGAGGAATTTAATGAGTAACGTGTCCAAAAAGTATCATTTGCTTGGAGTAACATCGATGGCAATGTTCCCCAACTTGGGGGTCTGAGATTACAAGTTGTCGAAGATCTACAGGGGCCCCTTGAGGTCAGAGTGCCACCTTATGTGCCCTCAGGATCGGCCTGGCTGCAGCTCAGGCTCTGGGTGAGCGAGGGGCCCGCGTGGTGGTGAGCAGCCGGCGGCAGGCCAACGTGGACCGGGCCGTGGCGCTGCTGCAGGGCCGCAGCATCCAAGCCGTCGGGACCACTTGCAACGTCGGCAAGGGAGAGGACAGAGAGAGACTGATTCAGACGGTACGAGACCGCGAAGCGCCTCTGCGCTCGCCTGATTCGCTTCAGCCCGCAAATATTTTCCAGTCGCATTGTGATGCGTTGAGGTGCTCGCTGGAAAACTTCAGGCACGCACTGATGTCGCTGTGGAAAGCTGCGGTTTCAGCAGCGCAGCTCTGCCACAGAAACGGTCCAATGAATCACGAATGGTAGACTCATCAGCAGGAACGCTGACCAGCTCCGCTCTTCTTTTAACTCTTTCACTGCGTGTTCTGCATCCAAGTTTTGTCAGGATATTCATCTACATGCTCATTTATGCTTCTGGTTGTGATGTGTTCTGGACCAGACTCTGGATCAGTACGGGGGGATCGACATCCTGGTGTCCAACGCGGCCGTCAACCCCTTTTTTGGGAACATCTTGGATTCCACGGAGGAAGTTTGGGACAAGGTGCCACCGACAACCGATTCGTCCACCAAAAATTCTCCCTTCACTGCGTGAAGCTGCTCAATTCGCCCGTTTCTTTCCAGATTCTGGCTGTCAATGTGAAATCCTCCTTCCTCCTGACCAAGCTGGTGGTCCCACACATGGAGAAGAGGGGGTGAGTGGCGAGTTTTGTGTTGATACTTGGTGTTTTCGAGCGTTTCAATGTGTCTGCTTTTCCCTCCCAGAGGAGGAAACGTGGTGTTTGTGTCGTCCGTGGGCGGATACCAGCCGATGCCGGTAAGCGAGGGGAAAAGTTGTTGACAGTATGAGCGCTGCCACAAGGACAGCTGTGTGTCCCTGCAGGCACTGGGACCGTACAGCGTGAGTAAGACGGCCCTGCTGGGTCTGACCCGGGCCCTGGCCCCCGAGCTGGCTCAGAGTAACATCAGGGTGAACTGCGTGGCCCCTGGAGTCATCAAGACTCGATTCAGCCAGGCGGTGAGCTCCTAAAAGTCCGCCTCTGAAATCACCCCCTCGAAAGGATCGTCGGTTATCGTTTCTGTTTTTCTGTCCCAGTTGTGGGAAAGTGAAGAAATCATGGACGAGTTCAAAAGGCAGCTCTGCATTAAAAGGTGACGCTCCTTTCTTTGCGTTTCACTCCGCGCGAGCACGTGACGAAAGCGAGCGTTTGGTTTGTTTCGCAGAGTCGGGCGGCCGGAGGAAATCGGAGGCGTGATCGCCTTCTTGTGCTCGGACGAGGCGTCCTACATCACCGGGGAAACCATCACGGCCACCGGCGGGATGAGCTGCCGGCTCTGAGCCCACGGCGGGAACTTTATTTTGAAAAGCCAGAAATTTGTGACACATGTGCGTCCAAATTACTTCCATCTTGTGATTTTCCTGCTCGAGATGATTTGTATAAAGATTTCTAATCACAATGTGTAATTTTTTAAAGACCATGATTGCAGCTACAGCTTCACCGTGTGGCTTATTTTCCTTGTAGCTTTAAACACATGGAAAAAGGATGTAAACAGACACTGGGTCACATGATCTCTACCTGAGTGAGCCAATCACGTTTAAAGACAACAAAGAAATATGAAATGATTGTTTTTTTGTGGTTTAAAATGTGACTTAAGTGTCAAAAACTTTATTAAAAGACATAATACATATTTGATCAAGCCTTTGTCCACAGATTTAGACCATGATCTCCATGAATACAGTGTTGAAATATGAACATATGTGGGGACGGATGTGTCTCGGAGTCTCGGGGCGATGTCAGGTGTTGCTCTGAGAGTCTGTTTCATCACCTGTGGGTGCTGGCAGCAGATAAGTGGCCGCAGCGGCTCGTCCGCGGCTTCCAGAACTCCCTCAGAGTGGGGACGAAGGTGCCGTGTTTGGTCTTGCAGTAGCGCTTCATGAACAGCTGAGGGGGACAAAGCCGAAGAAACGTGAGACGAGTTTACGCCGCGGTCCTGGCGACGCGTTGCGTATGAAGACCGTCGTACCCTTCCTTTGAAGTTCTTTGTGGCCTCGTCCTCAGAGTCGGCCACGTACTCCTCTCCGTCTCCAGAAATGGACAGGATTTCTAAACGCAAACAGTCCAGCTCATTATTTTGTGTTTTCTTTTCAGTGTGCTCCGGGTTTGTGGACTCACCCGTCGCGCTCCGCTGTGGAGAGGAAGATCTGCTCTCAGTCGGCAACACGGGCAGATTCCTGTCAGGAAAAAACAGGAGTTTCAGTTAAACATGCAACATTTAAACGATCTAATCTTCGACTGGAAACACGACAGTGCTGCAAACTCCAGGAGAAGTTCCTCCAAGTCAGGTGGGAGTGAGCTTCTAACGTTACGGTGAATTCAGTCACTGTCTCACCGAGAGAAAAACCAAATGAAACCATCAAGCTTAAATCACTTGCTTTTATTGTATTTGTGAGGTTAATAATCACACGGCAACATCAGCTGGATCTGAGACACCGGCGGATGAAGGAACCTTCTTTACCTTCCCGGAGATGCAGCCATCGCGAACATTTGAACAAAATGTAACCAAAGAGGACATTGATTTCTTGCGGTTCGAACGGGAAATTTTCACCATGATGAACGTTAGACTCTTCATGCGGCTCTTACTCTTTATCGTCCAAGCCGGAGAACCTGGAGTCGGGCGTCGGACGGCAGCCCGTCAGTCTGACCGGCGACGCTCTCCTCGGCTCCTTCCACGTGGAAGACGAGGACGTTATTCCTCGTTTGGCGGAGCGTCTGGGTGCCAACGACAGTCTCTTGATCACCACTTTCGGTTGGCTGCTGATGCAGGAGGCGACGGCGGAGCAGAGGGAGGGGTCGTCGGGCAGGTGGATCATTTGGGTTTCTTCACTTTCTGGTTCTTTGCCCCCTTTTTGGACGCCCTTGTTGCTCGTTTCCTGCGTGCTTATCTTCTTTTTCACGGGTCTGGACACAGCGACCGCTTCGTCATCGCTCTCGCCGGACTCGATTCTCCTCTGCTTGCGTTTCCTTCTGCCGCCGCAACCGGAGACGCTCTCGTCTTCCTGCGTCCGCTCGCTGTCGTCGCCCCTCTGTTTAACGGAGGTGAAGTTCTGGCTCTCCGGCTTTTTACTGGTTGAGTTGTTTGACTTGACAGGCTTGCCAATCTGCAGTCTTCTCATGATCGGTACGTCTTCGTTAGATAAGAGTCCAAAAACGGGCGTCATCGCAGGTTTCTTGCCATCACGCTGGTCCGCAGACGCCTTCGAGCTGACCCGTCCAGAAGGCGGCAGGGACAGCGAAGCCAGGATGGAGTCTCCCATGTTTGGAGGCAGGGAAGCTGCAGCGAGTAAACAACCACAACAATATGGATGAGCGTGATGATCAGGAAGGTTCCTTGTCCAAGCTAGAACCAAAAAGGTTCTCATATCATTCCACCTGCTGGTTCCAGATGACCCAGACAGGTTTGATGCTGAAGGAGGATCTCCAGGAGCTGAGGCTGCGTGGCCGCCTGCGCGCACTCCTCCAGGACAGGGGGGGCGTCACTGAGCCAGGCAACGGTCTGCAAGCAAAAGTAGAGAACCCAAATTAGTGATTAAAAAACAAATTCTTGAATAAATTACCGAGCCAAGACACCAAGAATATTGGAGAAAGTGTTGGAAAAAGCTGCAGGGAGAGGAGTTCTCTACCTGAGCCAAGTTGGGAACAGGAAGCAGCTGATCCAGCCGGATCAAAAACTCCCACAGCAGCTTCTGCAGCTCCTGGTCAAACTTTGGGCCGTATTCCTCGGGAAACTCCTCCTGCCGGAGCAGACGGGGACAACAGTATGACGTTACAGGCTGACAAACATAAGAAGGAGCCTACGTTTGAGGGTGCACGGGCCTCACCTTGAAGAAGTACTCTCTCTCAGCTGGGTCTGCCAGCAACGTCTGCACCAAAGCGTTGAAATGTTCCACTGTTTTCACGATTTTCAGGTCTTTCTTCTGGAAAAAGAGAAACCATCAGTTTTCGATGCAAACATCCAAAACAAACACACCCCAATACCGCAATTACAAGACCAGCTTACTGCAGAGCTGGAGGAAGATGAAGTAGGGACACGGATCCTCTCCATATGCCGCTGGATCACTTCAACATCTGGCTGCGTACTGCACAACTCCAAGATGAGCTGGACGTGAGAGGAGGATTGAGGCACATTTAGCTTCCTGTGGAGGATTGAGTGGAGCCTGCTTTGGTCGTCCTGTCCAGATACCCACCCTGGCTCTCAGACCCAGGGTCAGCTTGCCCTGGTGCCTGACGGTGAGCAGCCCCGGGACGGTCTCGCAGGCCGAGGTGACGAACTCCTCCACCACGCCGTACTGCATCACGTCCCGCCGCTTCATCACCTTCCACAGGGCTGCGGACACCAGGCGCACAGGTGGAGCCAGCAGCTGGAGGGCCGCAAAGGGCAGGCTGACATCTGGGCAGGAGACTAAACACAAGACCACACAGGAGTTAAGCCTTCATCTTGGAGCTGTTTACCACAACAATTGAGTAACAGGAGACGAGAAAACAGTTATACATGATTAATAACTACAGTTTGTGCCTCCTTGCATGTTTGAGGGGGGCTCCAGGTTTTTCTGGGGCCCCCATTGAGAAGGCTTGGACAAATACAGGACAGATAGATCTGTTGGCTCCTGAAAAATGAGCTGAAACACCGAAAAACCAAAATACTGACCTTTTTCTTTGGGTTTTCTTGTTGCCATTTCAATCTGTCAGTGCGAGGAGTTCGTTTATTCTAACGTTCAGAAACTACGGTTAGCTTAGCAACTTCGGACGGGTCGCTGAAGGAGCGAGAACAAAAGCACTCAAATGCTCAATAAAGTTACTAAAAATGCAAGGGGATTCGCGAACATCGGGGTCTCGGACTCAGGACACCGTGTGTAAAGCATTGGCGATGTGATCCTTGTTTGTGCGCCCCAAACAAAGCTAGCGCGTTTTTATCAAAACGACTCCGCTGCCTCCCGCCTTCAAGGGAACTTTTACGAGCGTTCGAAACTATTCCCAAAGCGTCTCGACTGGGTGGTGCTTAAAAAAAGACTGGCGGTGCTGTTCGTCGACTCGAAATGTTAACACCGCCCCCTTGAGAGTGCTCCGGTGATGAAAAGATTCCAGCTTCTGAGCTGACTGACGTCGCTACGTCACCGCCAGCTGACGATCGATGTTGTCAGGTTACGATTTTTAAAAATAGAAATAAAATTAAAATAATGAATTTTTCTAGAATTATATCTAAATGTATAGAGTATGTGCTTAAACATAGCCAAGAAAAAAAACCAAACGTGATGACGCCACAAACGTCAACGTGGTTGACGTGATCCTGAAATTTCAAACAAAATAAAAGAAACTTGAAAATACAGAATAAATGTGTTATTGTTATGTTTAACTTTACAAAGAGGAACTAACGAGTAAAAGTGATAAAATATTTTGAAAACATTTATAAGTATGTCATAATATCGACTCATAATACTAATTTTTGAAGGTAAACTTAAGTGAGTTTGTCCAAATAAAGCCAAAAAACATTAACAATACCAAGCTGACAGTTCAGCAGTTTTCCTTTTTGACATGAAATTGTTCATTTCTATTCGTTGCTGCTGCTGTTAACTCCAGAACGTAATCACACACCTTCAAAACACAAAATACTCTCGAGATAAAGGATCATCTGAGTCGACAGGCAGTGTGACCTTTGCTCCGACCCTGGTGATTATTCAGATGCAGGAGAGAACGGGGCAAAGTGCGCGTGCTGGGTCAAACACAGGCAGTAAACACAGCTCATTTTAGTCCGTGGGACTGAAACACCGAAGAAAAACACGGAAAGAAACTGACCAGCATGGACACCACGTCGACATTCATCAAGTAAGTCAAGAACCAGTCTTTTCTGGGTGAACACTGTTTCGGAGCGCTTCCTAAATAAGAGTAGATGTTTTCCTAAAGTGGGAAAACTATGTCGTGTCTTGATTCTTCATTTTCGAACGTGACGAGCGAGATTGTTTCCTCTTCTGACACCGTTTCCGCTCTCAGAAGCGTCACCAAGCGAGTGTGGTCGCCGACGCAGCGCCCGTTCAGGGTCTGCTCCCACAACAGGGAGACCAGGAAGGGCGTCACGGCCGGGACCCTGGAGGAGCTGAAGGAGAAGGTGCGAGACACAATCAAACCAAAGAAGCAGAGGCATGAAATCAAATGAAATTGAAAGAAATTACGTCAAATTGAACAGTCAGAAATCAAAGTATTGAGGATGGATGTTGAATCCTCCAGCTGCTGCTCCTTTCAGGCCTGCCACGCGCTGCTGCTGACCCTGTCCGCAGTGTCTCTGTCCCTGGTGTGTGAGGAGGACGGCACGGAGGTGGACTCTGACGAGTTCCTCATCACCTTGCCCGACAACATCATGCTCATGGCCCTGCAGCCGGGGCAGACGTGGAGACCGCAGCCGGTACGACGTATCCAAACCACAGAATCTCTGCTCGGTGTAAAAATCACTGCAGTTCATCCTCCGTTTGTCTCTCGACACCTCCAGGGTTCACTGGTGCCCAGATCCAGCGAGCAAAACAAGCCCAGAAATGGGAAAGACATCGCCCGGGTGACCTTTGACCTCTACAAGACCAGCCCCAAGGACATGTTTGGCTCTCTGAATGTGAAGGCCACATTTCAAGGCCTCTACTCAGTCAGTGCCGACTTTCAGTGTCTGGGGCCCAAGAAAGTCCTCAGGTGAGCCGAGTGGAAGCCGCTCGGTCCAAATTGGTGCCATCAAACGTGTGAATATGTGCCAAAAAAACAGTAGTTCTGCGCCTTAATGCTACTCCAGCACGCTGTCCTTACTTATCATCACCGCCGTGCTTTCAGGGAGGTGCTGCGCGTCGTCTCCGCGCTCCTGCAGACCGCCGGACACCTGCTCATCACGTCCGCCTCCGTGATCCGCCGCGTCATCGAGGGCGCCGAGCTCTGGCAGCCGCAGAGGGGCGCGCACGCCGCCACCTGGAACTGACAGAGCCGAGACGGGCCGGACCTGAAGTCCCAGGAAGTCATGTCACAATAAAACGCCTGATAAACGGACTTCTCGCCATCAAGACTGTCGCAGAGTTTGGATTTAATTTGCAGGAACAAAAAACGAGAGTAAAGTAGAAAAACTGTGTACGAGAAACAGTTCCTAACTTTGCAATTTTTGTCCTTTTCTGACAGCAGATACAACTCAACAATGCAGCTGAAAATTAAGTGTATGAATGTGTAATAAATTTAAATGTAGCCTCTCGGTACTTTGTGCAATATCTTGCATGATTTGCATATCTCTGAGCCTTGTTTCAGAGTGAATGCGTGTGTAATCGTTTTCCAGTGTTTTGCAATCATCAAAGGAGTTGCGTTTGTTCTTTAAATGTTTAATTTGCGTGACAATAAAACACTTTGCACATCGTCTGCGTGAAACTGCTTCCGAACAAGCGCCTTTTAAAAATGGTCTTTGTGAACTTTTGAACTCCTTTTCAAACACTTGTGAAGGCCTGAACTTTTCTCCGCCTTCTCTGGTCTCTACACGCGATGTTTGGCGCTGGACGTGAAGGGTTTGGTGTCCCTGGCGCTGGCTTCCTCCCCGGCGCTCTTC
>JASSRZ010000060.1:8203815-8216412 GCA_032164315.1 Malacoctenus gilli
GCCACTGAAACTTAGCTATTTCGGCTGATTTTTATCCTTCATATTTCTAATGAATGTATGCATATATAATATCAATAGTTCTTATTTTTTCATTAATTCTTGTTGAAAGTATTTTTCTCCCTTTAAAGGTTTTAATGTAAGAAATATTTAACTCATATGTTTTTCCAGTTCTTTTTTAATGAGGTTGGCTGAAGCAACTTTTTCCATCAGGCCAAGGTCATTTTTTAAAATTTATTTTCTGTTAAAATATGAATGTTTCCATCTAGTTTTTCGATTTATTAAGAAAAAAAATAAAGAAAAAAATACTTCTGTTTCCTTTTCTCTGAACAAAATGAAAAAAAAATACAATAAATCAGAGTGGTTGGAATTTTAAATAGAGAATAAAATTGAATGTGTTGTGATGATTGTCAGTTTGCCATGTAAACAAGTGACGTCATGTGATAAAGTCAACGCCCTGCTGGGGAAAACGAAACTTAAAGCAGTTGAAGTTGTGACAGCGCAACAGCGAGCGGTGCTTCTTCCTCTCACATCACTTTTGGAGATAAAACTCGAGGGAAACATGTCTGAGTTCAGCCTGGAGGACCTGCGCGCCGTCCCGTGCGACATGTGCTTCGGAGATGTCCGGAAACCCGCGCGGAAGACCTGCACGAAGTGCGAGATCTCCATGTGCGTGGAGCACCTGCAGGCTCACCTGACCACACCGGTGCTGCTGCAGACCCACCCGCTCACCGAGCCCGTGGCCGCGTGCGCGACTGCCAAGTGCCCGCAGCACGGCAAAGTCCTGGAGTACTACTGCTTGGACGAGATGGCCTGCGTGTGCGTGTCGTGCGCCATCGAGGGCCAGCACCGCTCGCACGACATGAAGACCTTCCCCACGGCCCACAAGGAGCTGGTGGAGCAGCTTCAGGCGGACCTGCAGGGGTTAAAGGTCAAAGAAAGTGGCGACAAGTCCCTGGAGAGGTGGGAGAAGAGCGAGAGGGAAAGGGTGTGTCGCAGCAGCGCGCGTCTTATCGAGGCCGTGACGCAGCTGCGGGAAGTCTCCCTGGCCAGCGTCCAGAGTTCCGTCTCCGCCCGGATGGAGTCCCTGCGAAGGGGCGTGAGCAGCGTGGAGGCGGCGCTGAAGGAGGAGGACGCCTTGGGCTTCCTGCAGGTGTGCTCTCAGGTGCGGCGGGACGTGCAGCAGGCCGAGGCGGTGGACCTGAGGCCCGGGCTGGAGCCGGGTAGCCCCCGGGACAAGCTGGTGGAGGAGCTGCAGCAGAAGGGCGAGAAGATGATTCAGCACGCTGGACAGTTCCTGTGCGACCTCCTGACCCTGGTGGACCCCGAAAACCAATCTCAACCTGGTGGCCCTCGTTCCAACTTGACCTTTGACGCCAAAACTCTGTCCGCTGGGATGTCTCTCTCTGAGGACAAGAAGAAGGTCTTCTACAGTACCTGGAAGGGGGAACTCAGTGACCAGCTGTTGAGCATCCAGAGACCACTTCCGGTCTCGAACTTTCAGACGTGGGTGATTGCTGTCCCCAAAGAGCACGACTGGGCTGTCGGTTTATGTGACACAAGTTATGCCGAGAACACGAAGGGTGGGCAAGTCTACGCGCTGCGTTGGCAATGCGGGGTGCTCGCCACCCTGAACTCTGAATATGCACCCGGCACGGTGGTCGCAGATCCAAACCAGGTCGCAACCAATAAAAGGACTCGGCCACAAAAGGTAGAGATGGTGCACGACGTGAAGAATTGCTCGCTCTCTTTCTCCAGCGTGACCGGAGAGTACCAGAGAGTAAAACTGGCCTCGGTGCGGGTCAGCTGTGGCAACATGGCGCTTCGTCCTTTCGTGCGTCTGGGAAAAGTTCCACCGCAGAGCAACACATACTCAAAGGGAGGATTCAGCTTTGGAATGGTTTCCTCAGATCGGGGTGATGGTTTAGCATTCGGCCAGAGAGCAACCCCAAAAAACCAATATGTCAGTTCCTCCTTCGCCTTTGCAATTCCTCCACTAAATCAACAGGACCAGAACATTTGGAAATGCCATTGCGGACAGAGTTACTTACAGTCGCCTCATGGATACACGTTAAATGGTCGTTTTTGTCTGGAGTGTTCCTGTGGAGCAGCTCTTGGCTCTCCAGTGGTCACTGAGTTGCTTTGTGAGCTCTTGTAGGCACCAGTGTGATTCACACTGTAAAGACATTTACTCAGCCAATCGGCGCACTTGCTCGCGTTTCTTTCCAGCCTTTTTTCAAAGGATAGAGTTGAAATAGGAACTGTAAATATACTGTTCCGAGTGTTTTCTTGTCTGATTTTCAATATGTACGTTTCTTAAGTCTCAATACACAGTTTTGCTTTCAAATAGATGCAATCAGTCGCACAAATAATCAAGCCAGTGGGACGCTTTGGAATGTTTTTTTATTGTTTAGACAGAACGTGACATAAGAGCTTTTATTTTTATTGTGTTTTGGCAAAATAACACAACTCACTCTGGTGAGGGGAAAATGTCGTAACTCGCTTTCATTTCTAGTCTTTACTTTCTCGTCAATGTATCTGAGTTGAATGTTCACAGGAAAAAGAATAAAGTGCTTGAAACGAGTGAAGGAATGATGCTTGTCTTGCGGCAGTTGCATAAAATCAGGCTTTCCTTTTCAGTTAAGACATTCGCAGTACTTTGCTTTGTCGTGGTCCGAGCTCAGAGGGGGAAGAAACGAGACAAGCTCCAGAAGGAAACCAGCGAAACCAGTCTGCAGAAATGTACGATGCTGACATTTTCCATGGAGGCTGGGAGGAAAAAACTGCATAAAATTCTCAGGTCGAGTCATTTCGACGTGAATAAAAAGGTCAAAGAATCGAGGTCGTATTATTTGTGGATATTCGTCGCACGGACAGGCGGCGTGCCGCGGGCTCGTTCAGCTGCCGCTGCCGAAGACGGTGTTGAGCTGCTGGGTGACGCGGATGAAGGTGGTCCTGCGGCTCAGCTCCTTCAGCTTGGCGGCGCCCACGTAGGTGCAGGTGGAGCGCACGCCGCCCAGGATGTCCCGGATCGTCTCGTCCACCGGACCCTTGAAAGGGACCTCCACGGTCTTCCCCTCGGACGCCCTGCGAGGCGGAAAAAAGCCAACGGTTCAGAGCCGCGCGACTCGGCTCCATCCCCCCCGGACTCTCGGGCTTTCACCTGTACTCGGCCACGCCCCCCGCGTGTTTCTTCATCGCCGTGTCGGAGCTCATCCCGTAAAACAGCTTGAATTTCTTGCCGTTTTTCTCGATGGTCTCGCCGCCGCTCTCCGAGTGGCCGGCCAGCATGCCGCCCAGCATGACGAAGTCGGCCCCGGCGCCTGCGGGCCAAGAAAACCGTCACCAGCCTGCCCTCCAGACGTCACGCTGACGTCTGTGTGTGCACCACTACTTGCCAAAAGCTTTGGAGACGTCCCCGGGGCAGGTACACCCTCCGTCCTGTGTGAAAGGCAGCGGACACGACAGTCAGAGAGCGCCTTCGCATTCGAACGCAACAAAATGATTCCTTCCACGTACAGAGATGATGTGGCCGCCCAGTCCGTGGGCGGCGTCAGCGCACTCGATCACGGCGCTGAGCTGCGGGTAACCCACGCCCGTCTTCTTGCGGGTGGTGCACACGGAGCCTGCGGAGGACGACGCACGGTCAGGAAACGGCCGGCATCGTTTGTGAGCGTCCGCTCGTTCGTCGCTTCGCTCACCTGGTCCGATGCCCACTTTGATGATGTCGGCGCCGGCGAGGATCAGCTCCTCCACCATCTCTCCCGTCACCACGTTTCCCGCCTGAGTGAGACAAAAGGTGGAGGAGGGAGTCAGCACGAAATCCGCGGCACGACCAGCACGCCGCGCCTCACCGCCGTTCACCCACCATGATCGTGTGCGAGGGGAACTTCTCCCTGACGTCCCGCACAAAGTGGACAAAGTGTTCGGAGTAGCCGTTGGCCACGTCCACGCAGATGTACTTGATTTGCGGCACGGCCGCCAAGGTGGCCGAGATCCTGTCGAAGTCGCTGTCGCCGGTTCCCGTGCTGACCGCTAAGCTCTGAAAATGACAAACGTCTCAATACGGAGTGTTTCTAAACAGGTGACGACGCTGTGTTAAACACGACGTACCTCCAGACACTCCGGATGCTTTGCTGCAAACTCCACCCAGTCGTCGACGGAGTAATGCTTGTGGATGGTTGTGAAGAGCGAAAACTAGCAGGGGAGACGACAAACGTCACGTTAGATCGTTTAGCGGAGAAGAAAGGAGCCAGAAGGAGATGCTGCACATCAGATAAAAGGATTCAGGTTCGCAGGCAGCAGTTTTACTGGTAAACATTAGAAGTTGGACTGACGTTGTGCATCGCCAGAGCCATCTCGAAGGTCCCCACGGTGTCCATGTTGGCGGCGATGATGGGGATCCCTCTGTAGTTGCCTTTGGAGTTCCTGAAGGTGAAGCTCCTCATCAGGTCCACCTGGAGTCCAAAATGAACGGCGCGTCAGAGCAGCCCCCCCCAAAAAAACGATCAGGGATCTGGAGAGAGCTGGAGAACGCACCTCGCTGCGGGACTTGAGGGTGCTCCGCTTGGGCCGCAGGAGCACGTCCTTGAAGTCCAGCTTGATGTCATTCTCAATGCGAGGCATCGCTGGGGGGGAAGATGCAGCGCTGCTGTAACAGATAGAGTCCTGACCTTTGCAGGAGAGAGAGAAAGAGGTCAAACTCATGACTTTTCCCTATAACCACCTCCTATAATAATCCTATAATAACCCTTAATAACACAAAACAATAAAAAACAGACGCTAATCCTTTCCGTCCAAATAAAACAGGTCTGGTTGTCTGTCCCTGGCTCACTGACAGCTGGACACACAGAATAAATCTTTATTTATTGTGTCCACACGACCGAGTCGTGTATACGAGTCGAACCTGTTTTACTCCGCCAGGCATTGAAATGAAGAAAATCACACTTGTTGATGGTTGTTGACTTGCAACATTCACAAGCACATGGGTCATAAGATAGCGCCAGCATCATCCTCCCACTGATAAATGACCCCCTCTTGTCTAGTTACAATGTTGTTCCGATGTAATAACGTCAATTTCCGACAAACTCGCGTTGCCGTTACATCGCACCGATCAGAGCAGCGGTTTCCTTTTTAGCTCCGGTGTCAAAATTCAAGGTTACGTTGGACTAAAAGTAGCAAAAATTGGCTCATTTTAGAACGTGAAAATTCCTTGAAGTCCAGGAAAAACAAAAGTGAGCTTTTAAGGAGAAAACAGCGGTAGATGTGGATTAAAATAACGTGTTTACCTTTGAGATATTGAGTTTTTCAGCGATGCACAGCCTCGTTTCTCTTCCACTTCGTTTCCGGGGGAAGCTTAACGGTGACGGACACCACCAGGCACCAAGCACCGGAAATACGCGCGAAGTTGACGGAAGTCCACCGGAAACTTCATTTTTTAAACGTTTTCGTGAAGTTTTCCTTGATTAATTTGTCTTTTCGTGAACCAACGTTATCAGTTAGAGTCCACTGCGGTTCGTTTACCCCAAAACGAAACAAAGAGATTGAAGGTTAAGCTCAAAGTTAACAAACAGAGGACTTTGTGTTTTTGTTATTGCAAGAAACTTGCTATTCGTACCTCAAAGCTTCCTTGGCACAGTGTAAGAGGTCATCAGTGAGCCCACAAATGAGGTAAACAGTGTTTCACAGCCACACTGTCTACTACAATGTGTTTGTGTCCTGAATATTGTTTGTAATTATTTGCCAAACAGGTGGAAGGCAAAGCTGCAGGAGTTAGAAACGAGCCCACGCAGACTGCAGAGGCTGATGTACAATAGAAAAAGATGTAAGAAGAGAGAGAAGAGATGTAAGATGCTTTTTTTTAAAATTAGAAACATGAAATCTTTATCTTCACTTTTGCAATTTTGCTTCACTTTGTGGTGTTCTTTGTCCATTTTTTGCTTGTTTGAATGTACAGATTCATTTTTGGTACTTTGGTTTATTCTTTTCTTCTTTTGTCCATATTTTTCGGAGGCTATATACTGTTTGTTTTTTCAGGCCTCAAAAAATAGAAAAAAGCACTCAGCTACTGATGTCATTATTATGGCAAAAAAGTCTTTAATCACATTCTTTGAAATGATTTCACCACAACAGAAACAAGGCATTTTTTGTATATAAATGAGGCCTTGATATACAAAAATCAAACATTAGTCAGTGGTTTTTATTGACTCACAGACAACTTGACACATCTGTAAAGACACAATCACTGTACAGGCACAAAACACGCTGTCGCGGAGACATCCAGGACGCCGGGCCCCCCCGGCGGTGACCACTGTGCAAATAAAGATCGCACTCCTTTACACTTGACCCTCGCCAAACTCCGGAGGAGCGAGGAACTAAAAAGCACCAGGACAGATCGTTTTAGCACTACCAAGCTGGATTTTAAGGAGGTCTTCAGTCACATCTGTTCAGCTTTTGCTGACTGGAGGTTTCAGTGTGTGTTCGTGTGTGTGTGTGTATGTGTGTGTGTAAAGGCAGTGGAGATGCCCTGAGATGCTAACACGAGTTTAGATAAACGAAGGAGGTAAATAACAAAAATGTGCTGGAGTTATACAGCATAAAACAAGGTTATTCAGTGGTGGAGGTTCTTTTTTTCTGCTGGTGCCTGTAGAAATATCTCAGTACAATCGGTGTAGAATAAAAAAAGAGGTTAAAGCTAACATCCGTCCCGCCTTCTATACTGTTTCTCCAGCCGAGCTCCGCACATTCACTCCTGCGGGCAATCTAGAGTTGCCGATCGACCTTGTCTGCTTGTTATTAGAGCGTGCACGCGCAGGCCGAACGCGCGCACCCGGGAGCGTCTCGCCATGAGGCCGCAGCTCGAACCGCGGCGCCACCGAGTGGCCTTCAAAATCAACACGATAACAAATAAAAAGACAAAGACCGATAAGAATCAGCGATCATCACAATTACAAAAGAAGAAAATAAAAGAGAGAACAACATTCCAGAATTATCTTTTCAAAATAAAACATTAGTGTACTTCACGACATGAAATGACTTGATCTGAGTGTGATTCTCTCGACAATCAAAATGCAGCTTTGGTGTGTTCAACAAATAAGAATTGAAAGAGAAAGAGAGATGAAAGCAGTGTTTTCCGTCGCCGTCACAGTGGAGGAAAAAAGTCCTTTTTTAATGATGTAAAAAATATCCTAAGAATAACAAGTCGCTCACGGTGGGAGTGAGCGCAAAGTCGAGGACATCGACGGCTAAATGTGGCTGTTTCTGGAGCTGGACGGCGCTGACGTGGCGTCACTTTGCCCCTCCCAGACAGAAACGCGTGTGAGGTGGTGTTACTTTAAGCATCTCCTCTTAAACTCGACGTCCAAAACTCACTGATTGATATGGCACTGAAACCTTAGAGACGAAGTTGGAGGGAACAAGAGTCGACGCACGCCGTGCGTGCGCGCCTGCGTGTTTTCCAGGCCAGAATAAAAAATAATGTACAAAATGGAGAGGAAGGTGCGCTCTAGCAGTCTGCCGACTTGTGGTGGTCTCCGCCCTTGGACAGAGGAGAGCGGGCCTCCTTCATTTCCTCGCCCTCCTCTTCTTCTTCTTCTTCTTCCCCGCCGCCGCCGCTGCCGGTCTCGGCCGGATACACGACCACGCAAAACTTCTGGCCCAAGTACGTCATCTTATCTGGAGGGAGGGAGCGAGAAGGAGTGTGAGTGCGGATTGATTACAAGCACACAAACCTGGCAAAGGATGCCCGGGGGCGGAGCTTTCAAATGGCAAAAGAGCCCTTGAGCCTTCAGAATAAAAGCACTGGTCACTTCCTAATTGTGCTCGAGACTTTTTCCGACCATTTCTAATTTTGACAAAGCCTGATGTGAAGTTCCTGTGATCTCTGGTGCCCCCTAAAGGGAGGGGGGGGCGGTCCCAGACATGCATGTGACAGTTCACAGTGAGTGAAGCTAATTTAGTGTTTCTCCTTCCGCAGGCGCGTCTGGAGGGAACTTACTGACGAAGGCGTCGAAGCAGCGAGGCTTGTTGTCCCAGTAGACGCCCAGGAAGTAGACGGGCACGCCGGTCAGCATGATGGCGAGGCCGATGCCGCACACGATGGGCTCGGAGTAGAGGGAGAAGATGAGCAGGAAGGCCCAGAAGATGAGGTAAATGACCGGCCAGATCAGGCTGATCTGTGGGAGCGAAGGCGGGAAAAAAAAACGCCTTTATTTCAACCTCATCGCGTCGAGAACGTCGCGTGGTTCTCCGTCTCCTTCTGAATGTAAAACAAGCAGAAATATGTGTCGAGAACTCGCCTTGATTGGCCGGTGAATGTCGGGCTGTTTATACCGCAGTACGATCTGCCCGGCAACAGTCACTCCGTAGAAGAGGTAGTTGATGAAGCCCACGTAGTTGATGAGAGTGTACATGTCGCTGGTGCACAGCATGAGCAGCGTGGACAAGCACTGAGGAGCAGCGAGAAAGAGGAGGAAACATCAGAGACTTTGTTCTGCTCCGTGACCTGGAGGAAAGTCGGGGGTCCGCCGCTCACGGTGAAGAGCAGCGCCGGGATGGGGGTGCAGCGCTTGACGTGAATCATGGCGAGCAGGCTGGGCAGGTGGCCCTCTCTGGCTCCGGCAAAGAAGAGTCTGCGACGAAGAGGAGGATCATTTGTTAGTTCCGGAGATAAATAACCGACGGGAGTCAGCGGGAGCGAGAACTGACCGTGAAGAGGTGAAGAGGGAGCCGTTGACCCCCCCGAAGGTGGAGAGCGCCACAGAGATGGGCATGATCCACGCCATGACCCCCAGCAGCTTCTCCCCAAACGTCTGGCGAGGAGGAGGAGGAGGAGGAGGAGGGTGAGCTGCTGGGTGGAATGTACTGACAGCCAGCGGCCACTAGAGGGCGACTAGCCGCTGTGGATTGGGGGGCCGCCACAGGGGCCGATGAAGCTACTCACCACGGCGACGGCGTTGGAGGCCAGCAGCTCTGCAGGACTCATCGCCGTCACGTAGGCGATGTTGGCGAAGACGTAAACGAAGGTCACGAGGGGAATGGAGATGAAAATGGCGCGAGGGAGGTTCCTGGAGGCGAAGGACACGCCAACTTCAGTCGAAGAGCAAGAATCGTGCCGGATAAACACGACAATCGTCTCAAAACGATTCATGTCACTTGTGAATCACTGATGTAAGACAATCAGCACGGCCACTCGGTGTCCATTCATGGGCGTGGTCTTACACGTAAGGGTCCACCAGCTCCTCTGTGACGTAGTTGAGGAAGTTCCAGCCTCCGTAGGCGAAGGAGCCCTGTAGGAAGGCCAGCGCGATCAGACCCACGTCGTACTCCTGGAAGGGCTCGAAGGCGTTGGCCGGCTCCAGCCAGTAATACTCTCCTACAGACACACGTGGACAGGGAGGCAAAATAGATTCATTTAGAATTTTTTTCATTGTCAGAGTGGAACTTTTATTTATTATTTTATCATTTAAAAAAGCTTAAAGTTTTGGAATTATTAATTTTTATATTTAACTTTCAGTTCTTTTGAGATGCAGGATTATTTTTTTGTTTTTTTCCCCATCACATTTTGACAACATTGGTCATTAAAAACCACAAAAATAACATCTCTAGAATTTTTATTATTTTAAAAAAAAATCTTTTTTGCCCTCTTATTCGACTCCAGGCTTCAGTTCTTCCATCAAAAAGGATTCAGTGTAAGAAAAAACAAAGCACGTTTTTTCTCTGTTTTGCTGAAGGCATAAACAACCCGGTTACCACGAAACTTTGGGGTCGTTGTGAGGAAACGCAGCTGAGAGCCATTAACGAAGAAAACCGGCATACCTGAACCTCACGCGAACGCGCTCGTCTCGACCTCAGACCGCTTCAAACCACCCAAGCAAAACCGAACCCTCGCTCGTCATCACATTCTTCGAGCTCTGCCGCTCTTTCGTCCGTCACGCGACGTCGCATCGAACCATCGTCTTCAAACGCCGGCTCAGAAACCCCTCGTTCTGTTGTTTCAGGGGCCCCTCTCTCTGTGGCCCCTACAATAACTGACCCTCAGTGCTGTTTGCGCTGCAAACCCCCGCTGGCCCGCGGGTATCGGCGCTGTGAGTTTTAACCCCGACGGGCCCCACGAACCTGCTGACCCCCGGGAAGCCTGTGTGGACACTGTCCCCGAAGATGTCCCACAGCTGTGTGTGTGTGTGCGCGGGCTCACCCTTGCAGATCTGCACGATGCCCATGATGATGATGAGGGCGAGCGCCAGCAGCTTGCCGGCGGTGAAGATGTCCTGCACCCTGGTGGCCCAGCGCACGCTGGAGCAGTTCACCCACGTCAGCAGCACTGAAACACAGAATCGGTCCAGCATTTTAAAAAAAAACGTCTTTCCTCCCCGCCGTCGCCGGCCCGAACGCCATCCGGACGGCCAGCGAGTTCAGGCCGACGGGGTGCCATTAAACGAGGGGGCCTGTTTGAGTTCCTACGAGTACGTTTGTCACATTAAATAACTTTGAGCGGCGCCGACGCCGCGGGGAAGCGAGGCACACGTGCGCACGAACCCGCGTGCACTCCAGAAATCTGTCCGTTTGCGACCAAGACTCCTTCGAAGCGTCAGGTTTCGTAGTATCTTTTCACTTGGTCTTCAAGAGGAGTGAGTCACGTTGTTTTCGTAAGTGTTTGTTTGGTTTCGTGACCAAATGAATGTTAAACATCCAAACTGTTTCCGTGTAAACGCTGCACCTCTGCGCCGCATTACAGCAACAACATGCCGCACATTTGTCCTCCTCCTCGTTTGGCCTCTGTGACTAAACGTACGAGGCCACGAGGAGGGGGGGGGGTGATGGGGGGGGGGGCTCAGCTGTCTGTAAGCTGAGTATACAAGATATCTGTTTAATGTGTGAGTCGGCGCAGGAAACTTTCTGAGTTCACCTCGAGCCCGACGGAAAACATGACGGCTCCGACCTCGCGCTCTGCTGCCAGCTGTAGGAAAAGACGCACCCCCGGGATCACCCCCCCTCCCTCCCTCCCTCGTGCCAGCCCCCCCCCCTTCCCCCCCACTGTTCGCGAAAGCCTCAGGAAACCTTTGGCCTGGCATGATCGAGCAGGTCTGGTGGCGTCCAGTCTGCCAGTCCCGTGTACAATTAGGTATTGTGTAACATTCGCAAATACGTCTAATTAAAGAGTCGCACTGTTTTCCAAAAACAGGGATTACATAAGAGTGAAGGAGGAGGAGGGATGGGGGGGGGGTTTATAACCTAACACTCATTAGATTTCCACCATAACAACAACTGAGCGTCAGTCGCCAAAAAAACCGCCCGACCGAATCGTCCAATCGGCTCGTTCGAGACGCTAAAGGGAACCAGACGGCCAGGAAAGCGCCGGGACGCGGCGAGTCAAGACGGAGCGCGTTTGTCTCGGAGGCATTTCTGGAAGTAGGACAGAAAGCGCCGCGCGATGTGGGTCAATGTGCCAGAGACACAAACAGGTGTCGGTCACATGCTCACACAGGTGGAGGAGGAAGTTTTCAGGCTTTCGCTCACAGAGAAACAGCGTTCTGATTTCATGAATCCATCATGAAAGTGTCTCTGTTGAATCTTTGTTTTCTTTCGCTGGAAGGCCTTTTTACATTTGCTGTGTGAAAGTTGGGTTTTTTTTTTACTGTTTAAATTTTATTCTTTATTTTCTTGAAAATATATTTTGTGTTTCTATTTATTTTCATGAAATTTTAATTATTATTTCTTTTATTTTTGGGAAATGTTTAATAAATAACTTTATAATTTCTTTCAGTGATTCTATGTTTTTTCTATGGAATTTTTAAAAAATAATAATTTTAATATATTTCAATTTATCTTCTTAAAAAAAACAATAAAATTCACCTCATCTCTCATAAATGAGGCTGTTTACTTGTGTACTAACCACATGTGAGCATCAGCCACAGTAACCACAACCCAATTATGACACATATAAAATATTTAGTCATTAGTAAATCACATCATTCATCAGTGTTGGCTGTCACAGAGTTAGTTAGTAAATAAACACTGTAAATGTGTTGCCATGTACTCCTCTGCAGAGAAGCAAATCCCCCCTTCTGGCAAAACAGTCTTAAAGGTTACTTTCCAAAGAAAAGGGGGGGGGTGAAAAATGAAGGACGTGGTGTGTTTGGTACATTTGACAGCTCCAGTTCCTCCAGTTCCACCGGCTCTGGTGGTAAAGCGTCGCGGTGAGAAGCAGCAGCTTCTTAAAGGAATCACACGTCTTTTTAACGTTAAACGTCTTCTTTTGCGAAGAACTCTAAAGATGCTGCGCTGCAATCCAAAAGCGCTCTTCCATAAAGCTGCACTGCAACACGTGAGGGACTTGCAGAGCAACTTCATTCAGAAACTGCTTTTATTTTGAAGGTTCCAGCTCTATGTTTCCTTCAAAACAGTCTTTTAAGTGACTATTTTTGGACAAAACACTGAGTGTCGATCTGGGTCGATCTCGTCTCTCTTTTCAGGTGTGTGTGTGTGTGTCTGTCAGGGCATTCACACAGCACACGCTTGTTTTCAGCCTTCACACACACACACACACACACACACACACACACACACACACACACACACACACACACACACACACACACA
>JASSRZ010000060.1:8237206-8247555 GCA_032164315.1 Malacoctenus gilli
GTGTGTGTGTGTGTGTGTGTGTGTGTGTGTGTGTGTGTGTGTGTGTGTGTGTGTGTGTGTGTGTGTGTGTGTGATAAATGAAAGGTTACGGGGTCGGTGAAAGCGGGGCGATTTACAGAGGAGTGCTGAGCGCGCTTCCGAGTCTGAAATACGCCGCCGCCTGCGGGGTCGAAGGTCGCCGAGGCGTCAGCGGGCGCAGGAAACCGCCTGTCAGCAGCTTTAGTGCTCGGACGTCTACCGGCGCTGCACGTGGCGAGAAAACCGGCGGTCTCTTGATCTCTCCTGGAAAAAAGGAGGAGCGGCGTTTCCATCCAGTCTGTCGAGAATCACGGTTCCTTCAAAACTGGGTCGTCCGCTGCATACTTCTCTGATGAAACACTTTCTATTCCTGTTTTTTTTTTTTCGGAGGAGCCGGAGTGACGCCGGATCGTTTTCGGAGCAAATATTCGAACTTGAAAGCGGAACCGGCCGTTTGAGCCGTCTGCGAGCTTCTCATCTCTTTGGGCTTCCCGTTTGAAAGGGGGCGGAGTCAAATTGCTGTGAGAAAGCGACGCTGCAAGACCGAGGCGTTGTTTGGTTTTATCGCCGCTTTATCTCGTTTTTCGGGACAAAAAAAGATGCAAGTTCTCTCAATATGGGCTCCAAATGGTGTGCATTTGAAAAGTACCCAGTTAAAGATACTAGAACTAATGGAAAACGCTCCGAAATGGGGTAAAATTGGCAAAGTAGGTACTGAAAAGCCTTAAAAATCACAGAAGTCCCTAGTTCGAGGTACCGCTACCTCATGGAAAACCCTGGAACCGAGTACAAGGGAGGAACTTTTCATCCTTTTCTCTCAGTTCCAACATTTTCCCGTCTTACATAAACGGCGGATCGGCCTCGGTGCCGCCGTGCCGCTGTTCACGCCGCTGTTTGCAGCTTCGCGCAAATCACCCAAATTCCTTAAGCGCCGGGATTTACTTTGGCATCCTCCGGATCAGCGGCGAGCCGGCGAGCGTCAGACGCTGGCACCTGGAGAGACCAGAACTATTCCAGAGAGGCCAGAAGTGGCGAGCGAAATGACATGTTTTCATGGGCGAAGGCGCGCAGGTCTATTCGCAAACCGCTCGCTATGTTGAGGTCGCGGCTGCAGCGAGCCAGATTCCACTGCGCCTGTTTTCTTTGGTGCGCGTCTGCGTGCGCGCGTTTCGCCCGTCTGCAGGTCTGCGTGTGCGTAAACGGCGATAAGTACCTAATCGCCACACGCGCGTGATCCCACAAACACGCTTCTTATACACGCTCCTCTCTCGTGGGTTTGGCTTCACTGTAATGAATTAAAGGGAGCGTTCGCGGCTCGTTGCGTTTCCTAGCAGCAGGATATTTGTGTTTATCTTTGTTTTAGCGCCGCGAGAGAAGAGTGACGTGCAACATCCTGTGATTTACGGAGAGAGATCCATACAGGCTGCGAGCAGAAACACCCCGAATGTGTCCTCCTCCTCCTCCTCCTCCTCCTCCTCTTCCTCCTCCTCCCTCCTCGTCTGACCTCCCAGCTCGTGCTTCCCCTCGACGTTATGAGCTCCAATATAATTTATCCGACCGGCGAGAGCCGCGTTCCAGAACAAACAGGAGAATCAATCTATTGAAAAACCTCTTCATAAATTCCCCCCGCAATCACCGATGTCTCAATTCCCCGCTGAATCTGAGGAAATCTCCACCTGCGGCCGGCGCCAAGACAAACAACACCCCCCCCTTCCACCACCACCCCCCAAGGAGAGGGAAAAGAGTGGAACGCAGGCGGAGAAGTGCAAACTGCAGCAGCAACGCTCGGCCGTAACAAAGGAAAAATGCTGCGTCTGTGGTCGCGTCTGCGGTCTGGACGCGTCCCGGTTGGACGTTCGGGCCCGGCGACGGTCCCCCACAATCGTTCCCTGCGCATAAGCACTTTCGACGCGCCCGTCTGGAGTCGGGGAGAAGCGCCGCGGCCTTCGCCACACCACAGTTGTGTCGTTGTTTATTTCAAAAACCGGAGCTCATCCTCGCGGGCGATGCTGCGGCCGCTCGGTGAGGTAACCGTCTCCCCGTTGCGTAACTCCACGGGACGCGATCCAAGAGAGAAACCTCGTCCCCGGTCGCGGTGCGGCAGCGTCGCCGGGCTTCGGAGGATCGAAGTGTGACGCAGCTTCAACGGAGGAACCCGGGAGCCAAGTTTTGGTCGGATTGTGGAACGAACATGATGTTTGTTCTGGCTCCACGGCAGCCGAGAGGAAAAGCACACGAAACGGTTCAAAAAAGGATCGTTTAGTCGGGATATTTACTGATAACTGATAGTCCAGTTATGGCTGCATGTATCCACGCAGCATGATTGGAATTGGAGTCGAAGAAGAAGAAGAAGAAGAAGAAGAAGAAGAAGAAGAAGAAGAAGGAGAAGAAGAAGAAGAGTCGAATCCCTGCTCAATCTTTCGCTGTCATCTTCCTCTGCGCCTGTTCTTCATCCTTCCTCTTCCTCACTGATACGAGAAGAGCTGCAGCTAATCGACCTCGGACCGCCGCCGTCCAATTACCCAGAAGGCTTTGCGCGGCCTCCGGGGCGCTGAAGCCGGCGGGAGGGTAATTGAACGAGCGCGGCGTTTTGCCAGCCGAGACGGCCGTTTCTTCTCGCGCGGAGGAACCGGCTCCCGGCGCTTCTCCTCGCGCTCGGCTTTGACGAACGGCGTCCTGACAGAAGCCGTCACGCCGCCCGTGTTGGGCAATTAAAGGAGCTGTCCGCGCTCCCTCCGCCCGCCGCTCGGCCCAGGCGGCGCTCGCCAATCCTCATTACGCAGGCAGGCTTTAGTGAGGACTTTTAAATTATTAGGTAGCGGCGAGCGACTCGGGGGTTGCCAAATTGGGAGCAATTTCCTGTAATGGCTCTCTTGTTCTAGGAATAGTTTTTCTATCCCTAAAATTTTGCCAACTGCACCCCAGACAGGTTAACAATTATCTGTGGAGTCCCTGTTTAACTTCAAAAAACCTCTCCTGTGGTTTGGGGAACCTTCGCTCGAGGCTCAGTGATTGATGAGCGATCGTTTCTGAAAGGCGGAGCCAAATTAAAGTGAGTCTTCAAAAAAAAGGCTTCGCTTGTTCGGGACGTTTCGAGACAAAGCGTCCAGAAGCTTCACGGAAAACTTAAAGACGAATCAAACTCGAAGGTGGAAATTGTTGCTGTCTTTCTAATTGCGGCTAATTTCCTTTTCTGGCCACATGTCTTCCTCGAAGGGGCGGGGCCTACGGGCTGGTATGGCTCGATTTGATTGGCCGAATTGGCCTCCGTGCGAAGCCTGAATGGAAACAGTCGCTCATCGTGTATTTTAGGACCAACGTTTGCTCTATCGTGCAGCCAAATTCTTTGTAATTAGGACGATTTTCTTGCCTTTTTTGTCGTTCGTATCCGTCATTTTTCCGTCGCTTATCGTGCTGAAAAAAACCACATCTTCATCTGAAGGAAGTAAGTTTTTGCCGGCGCCGTTTGAGGCAAGTTTCTGCAAGCTGCCGATGAACGATGGAATGAAAAGTGGGGAGGATCCGACAGAAACTCCCAGCGGAGAGCAAACTGAGATGCTTTCCAGCTTTTATTTTGAAGGTTCCCCGCTTTCTGGGTCTCTTCCAGATGGAGAGCATCCAGAGGAGTCTCCGGCCGTTTTCTTTGGCAGCGCGGTGACGTGCGATCGCGCGGAGACACCTGCGCTTCCCGCGCGTCTGCTGCACGTCCAGCAAGCGATCTGCTCACTCTCAGCGTGTCAGCTCCGTGGCGTCCAAACGCTCGGAGAGTCTTGGAGCATAAAGTCAGCGAAAGCAGAGGTGACGTAACATCGAGCGGCATGTGAGAACAAAGGCGAAGCTCGGAGGGGGGAGTTGTTTGGTAGTCCGTCCAGAGAAATGAAACCCATGTGCGTCTCATGCGTTCCCGAGTCCAAACATCCAGGATTCATTTGTCGGATTAGACGCAACGGTTGACTCAGGAGCCTCCCAGAAAGCTCGGCGATTCTGACGCAACGTCCGAGGGAACAGTGGCCTCGTTCATCGAACGTGCGAGCTTGTTGTTCCGTCGGGCCCCCGCGGCGTTGTTGTTGTTATCCTTACCGCCCACGCCAAGAGCAGATCGCCTGTCCAAACAAGCGCTCCGACTTCCGAGCGGCGCGGGGACGGCGCTCGCGGAAGGACGCCGTCCGACGGATTTGTTTGGCTCTCCTCAGGAATGCCTGCGAGCAAAGAGATCTAGGAGGTAGATTTCCAAACGCCAGCGCTCTCGGATTAACCGCCTGGCGTTTCGACGCTAAGAGGCGGTCCGCCAGTTCTGCATTTTTATGTCTTGACTCGAGACCCCCTGATGACACATCAAAGCGTAAAACAACAGTTCTTCTTGGAAAACTTCTGAATTACTTCGATAATAAACAAGCAACATCTCTACTAATTCACGACTGAGTCGATGGGGGCCAAGAATTACATGGCTTGTTGGGAGGAAGATGCTCTAAAGCAGCGTTCGCTCCAACGTGGATCCCCATCCTGATCTGAGGTTCCTCAAAACGTCACAGGGGAAGCAGAGGCCTTCAGAATAAAAGCACAAAGCAGTTCTTAGGTTTCATTCCGGGGTCTCGGGCCCCTCCTGCGGGGCCTGGTGTCCTCTGAGGGGGTCCCAGACCCCAGGTTGGGAACCAGTCATGCAGAGAGAATCATTAGCAGGCTTCTCTTGGATCCAGGTGGGTGTGTGATCAAAGTCGCAGCAGGGGCTGATGGGAGGACGGCAGCATGCTGGCGATGGAGGTGGTGGGGGGGTTGGGGGGCTGGGGGGGGTCCTCATTCAGCATTCAGGACCGCTGCCACGCATACATAAGCCCCCTTTGATTAGCAGCTGGCCACCTTGGCACCAGCGTGAGCCCCCCGCCTGAAGATGGGGGAAGGTTTCGGAGGTCGCCTGCCAACACGCGGCGAGGACGGACGCGTTTGAAGTTGCCATCATACGAGCATCTGTTTGGAGCCCACCAGAGACGCTGCGGACCCCCGATTGGACGATTTCAGCCGAGCAAGGTGTTAAAAACTGCCTCAAAAAGCCCAAAAATCTGTAGAAACTCAGTCTTTGATACCACAGCAGTGTGATTTACTTCCTGCTCCTCTCCCTCTCGCCTCCTGCCAGCGTGGAGGCGTTGCGACGGATCCGCCGCTCTCGCCGCTAATCCCCGCCGGCCCGTTGGTCGCCGCGATATCACCGCCGCTCTGACGGATGTCGCTGGCGGGACAACAGACGCACTCAAACCGTCCCGTCGCCCGCCTGCTTATTATCTCTCCTCTCTCTCGGCCAAGTGTGCGATCGAAGAAAAGGGGGAGATGCGAGGTCACATGACGACGGCGTATTGTCCTTTCGTGCAACATCTTGCTGTCGAGTTCAAGAGTTTAAGGCATTAAGTGACTTTTGCTGAATCTGGCTCTTTTAAACGCCTTTTATTTTCGGATCCGGCGCAGACTGTAAAAAATGATGTCACCTCGTTGTTTTATGGTTTAGAAGAGATTAACATACAAAAAAACTGAAGTCGAACTGTAAAACGTTTGTATTTTCTATAAATTTTACAGCTTGTTGGCTTCGTTTCTGACACATCTGCTCGGCCCCTGACGCTCGCTCTTCCTCGTTTCATCTCCCCCTTCTGCCGGAATAACTCTTTCGTCATTTTATCAAGGAAATTTGTTTTTACGAGCGAAAGCAGCTGCAGCAAACAAATATAAAACAAATTAGAGACGGCGGCATCCCCGGCAGCTCCAGCCATCGTTTGCAGCGCGTTCGCGTGGAGACAAGAGCCGACGTTCATGTCGGTTCTACTGCACCGTTTCGGCTCCGCTCGACACTGTTTTGGTCGTTAGAATTAAGTAACATGACAGCAAACAGCGGACGACAACACCAGAAGCACTCTGAGAGCGCAAACCTCCGTCCAGACGCCTGGTAACTGAATGCCGGACTCTCTTAAAGGGCCATACATGCATTCTCTCACTTGTAGGGGGCTAAAAAAGTACCTAAGGAGGAACTATCTCCAAATGGAAAACCCCATTAAAAAGCGAGTGGAGTCGAGTGAAGGGGATGAGCTTTACAGAGTGAGGAGGCGGAGTCACTGGGGGGCAGCAGGGCAGCTTCCAGCTATGAGACTCGTCTCGCCTGCCTCCCCCGTCCTCCCCCTCCTCCCCCTCCTCCTCCTCCTCCCCCTCTCTGTAATTACACCACTGCTGTCAGAGCTGCTTGAAGTTTCGCCAATTAGACAATAAAGACCAGAGCTCTCCCTCCCTCCCCTCCCCCCCCTTCACCTCCACTGTCTCACAGGCCGTCCTGTGCCGCCGCAACGTCCTGTTTGGACTCAGTAGACAGAGAGAGGCTCCTCCTCGCACGCGTCCATTGTTTCCTCGCCGCCGGCGACCTCACGAACCCCGGCGCAATTCGCTCAAGTGGATCTCCGTCCCGACTCGTTCTTGGCGGCGTCTCCGCCGTTTGATTCTCCCACCTCGCCGCTCCAACTTTCTCATCCATTGTTCTTCGGGTTTTTCGCCAAGCGAGCCCACACCCTCCGTGCTTTTGGCGCGGCGGCGGCGGCGGCAGCGAGCAGATGCTCGTGCTGGAGTTCGTTTCTTATTTACTCCGCTGGGGGAATAAAGATATGTTTCTCTGACTTTAGTGTCCTGTCTAATTGCATGTGGTGGGTCGTAATTGGGGGGGCTAAAGTTAGTTTGGGAACCGTCGCTGGTGTCTGGGGCGGACAGGGCAGCTCCGTCTGCGCTGCCCAGTTGTTCTCTGGTGGTTTTCCACCACTGGCGAGCAGCTGCGCCGTCAGGAGGCGGAGTAATTACAATTGTGGAGATTTCTCCTCTTTTTCTCCTTCTTTTTAACCCCTCGCGTTGCCAGTTCTGCTGAAGTCGGGTTTTCGGGAACCCTGTTCTTAGTGGTCGCGAGTGACGTCCTTCGTCAGTCGATTTAGCCGCGTCACCGTGCTGAATTGAACGTTTTCGAAGCCGTGCCGTGAGTTTCACCTTGGTCTGTGTCTCCCTTTCCCGCCAGCAAATCCTTCGCCACTCGCGCGGCAACGCCAGCAAGGTCATCTTCCTCATCACCGACGGATACTCCAACGGCGGCGACCCCCGGCCGGTGGCGGCGGCGCTGCGGGAGCGCGGCGTGGAGATCTTCACGCTGGGCATCTGGCAGGGCAACATCCGGGAGCTGCACGACATGGCGTCGCAGCCCAAAGACCAGCACTGCTACCTGGTGCACAACTTCGCCGAGTTCGAGGCCCTGGCTCGCCGCGCGCTGCACGAAGGTAAACGGGAGGCGGAGCCCGTCACGCCAAACGCGGTCTCCTTTCGAAAGGAAACATCTGGGATCTTCCGGGCCGAAACGAGCGCCGTCTCGGCTCCCTTTCCTCGCCGTTTGACCTGCGGCGATATTTCCCGAGCGGACGTTCCGACTTGACGCCTACTTGAAAAGGGAGCGGATCATATTTTACACTTCACACGATCGCTTCTGTGCTGCCAGCAGCCGTTAAGTCTCACGTCCCGCGGCGAGACGACAGCGCCGAGGCCGCTTTCCCACGCCGCGGCGACGACAACTTCCTGTCATTCTCGGGGCCCCCGTCACGGTTTTTAAAACTTGAAATATCGCCGTAAAGCGCCGCACACTCGAGCCGTAAATCCCGCGCGTCGGGATTGTCGGAGGTGAGAGACGGCGCGATCGGCGGCGACGGGACTCGAGCTGGTCGGTTGTTTCTTTTGGAGCAATTTGAGGTCGAAAATCGCTTAATTTTTATGAGTCGTGACTCCTCGACAAATGCGACAGATGTGTTTTCGCTCGGCGCTCCGAATATTACAGCTGCCGTCAGAGTTTGTACCCATAAACACTTTTTTTCCCCCTTCGTTAAAGATCTCAGAAGTGAAGAGCAGAAACTCGGCATTCAATTAACTCGCCGCTCCGACTCGCCGGGCAGCCAAATTGGACCTTATTAAAAAACCGTCTCCTCTGTGTTCGTGTGTGTCCCCCCCCTCCCCACCCCCCCTCCTCCCCCAGACCTCCCCACCGGCAGCTACATCCAGGAGGATTCGTCCCGCTGCTCGTCGCTGTGCGAGGCCGGCCGGGACTGCTGCGACGTGATGGCCAGCTGCAAGTGCGGCACGCACACCGGCCAGTACGACTGCATCTGCGAGAAGGGCCACTACGGCAAGGGGCTGCAGCACGAGTGCACCGGTAGGTCCTCGAATAAACCGCCGCCGCCGTGTGACGGCGAGATCCTGCAGGACGAAGATCTCGCAAATTAAACTTCCTCCAACTGAGGTTTAACTGGAACTTCAGGAGAACGAAACGTGCACCAGGTTTTTGTTCGCCCAAAACCGTCGACTCAGCGAAAGCCGCGTCTCCTCCGGCGGCGCCATCTGTCTCGACATGCGCTGAGCTGCAACAACTCGCCGGTTCCTCGTTCGCGCCGCTTCAGATTCGCCACGGTGCGGATGTTAAATAAGCAGGCCAGACGGGTCACTGTCAACAAAGCGGAGAGACGCCGATGCTGAAGTGTTTGTGTCCTTCGCTGACCTTTGACTCCTGCTCGCCGCCGCCGGTTTTCCTCCTTTACTCCCGTCTCGTGTTACCGTTTCTCCCTCCGAGCGGCGTTTTTTCTGCGGCTTTTTCGGCGCTTCACCTCCCACTTCTCCAAAAACAGCGCATTTCATCTGCAGCCAGCGCGCTCTGGCTTTTCCCTCCCTACTGGTTATTCCTAATGTCGCCGCACTGGGACTGATTATTTTATGGTCGCGCCCACGTCGTCGTTTTCGATAAGAGCGTCGGTGAAAGTTGCCGAAAACGTGATGTGGCGGACGGAGTCTTTTCGCCGCTTCGTTTCCTCCGTCTCCCGCCGCGCCCGCGCTCCCTGCAGCGTGGCGTGATGTCGCAATCCTCCGCAGGTGGTTTCCGTCACGTTAGCGGGCGTTGACGCCGCGTTTCGACTGCGTGTGCGAGCGCCAGAGGAGCTGCAGCCGCCTGTGATTGTTGGAGAGTCCAACAGATGCACTGGCTGGAGTGTGTGTGTGTGTGTGTGTGTGTGTGTGTGTGTGTGTGTGTGTGTGTGTGTCTGTGTTTATACAAAGTAACTGCTGGCTTAAACCTCGAGCGGTCCAGACGGCTCGCCCCTCCCGCTGGCGGAGGGGAGGGAGAAGGGGGGAGGAAGGAGCGGGGGGGGGCTGGACAGGTGGGAGGAGTAAATCAAGCCGGCGTGCGCGCAGCCTCCAGGAAACACTCCAACCAACTGGATAACAATCGCCTCTAATAACGGGCAACAATGGACAATTACCCTGCTTGCGTTTGCCCCCGAGCGCCTCCAGCCTGCACCCACATGCTTCCAATCTGGGGTTAGATAACAGGCGGAGTAGGAAGAGGGAAAGACGCTGCGGAGGAGGAGGAGGGGGGGGGGGAGTAGAGGGCATCGGGGTCATCGCAGCCAAGCGCACGCCTGCCTAATTCCCCTCAGATGTTGTCGAGACGCCGCTTATTAATCCGTTTTAACGGTTTAATTATTCGGGAGGACGCAGCGAGGAGCGGCGACCGCAGCTCGCCGCCGGCTTCCTCGCGCGCGAGGCCGAAATCTGCTGCCGCAGCGGTTGGAGCGGAGCCGCTGGCGGCGGCGGCGTGAAAACAGGCTGGCGTTGGCGTTGGAGCGCCTGCTTTTATTTGAAGATTAGGTTTCCTCATAACTTACGAGGCTCCGCCATTAATTAGATCTGTTGCGAGACGGCGAAGCGCGTCGCCGAGAAACAGCCGAGGCTGACAAGCGCCCGCTGTTCTCAGGAAAATCCCCCGTCGCACGTTAACGTCCGGCCGCTTTTCACCTCCGCTGGCTCGGAGGTGTCGCCCGACTCACAGTGCTTCATTCAGCGGCAGGCGTCGTGAAAACTTCGCCGTCAACGTCACGACGGCGAGTTTTTGGCGTAGGAAAAGATACGGGGGAACTTGAAGCCAAAGGAAACTGCCTCCTCCGAACGCAGCTGGACGAGCCCAGTTCTCGCGTCGGCGATGAAGCGCGGAGGAGGGGGCGGCGGCGGCGACGTGTTTTCCTCCTGTGACACGTCCGGGCTTATCAGCCCTTCCGTGTCGGCCGAGAGAGTGACGGGAGGTCTGGACTGTGTCACGGACGTGTCGGCGCCAGCTTTGTTGCTTGGAAGATCCAGGACGAATGAAGTAAAAGTAACTTGTACTCAGTTACTAATGAACCCTTCAGAGGAAAATATCCCCCAAACTGAAGCGTCCATCGTAAACATCCATCTTGTTTTAATGGCGTGTTTGTGCAGCTTTTCTCTGCCGGGGGGGGGGGGGGGGGATCATT
>JASSRZ010000060.1:8248440-8274956 GCA_032164315.1 Malacoctenus gilli
TGCGCGCCCCCCCCCCCCCGCCCGTCCCTCTGTTTCCTCCTCACACATAATGTGAGCAGATAAAATGTTCCCGCGGGACCTCGACGTCTCATTTCGCATCTCAAGTGTCTTTTCTCCGTTGGACGTTGCGCGGCCTTTCGCCGTGCCGCTCCGTGACCCTCGTCGGTCCCCCCCGACTTCCTCCTCCCTCCTCCCCCTCCTCTGCGTGTCCGCCGGGAGGGAGGCGATGAAGAGCGACGCGCGCTCGGTCGAGGGTCACGGCGGGATAACGATGGCAGACGACAGCTGCTGCTCGCCGCTTTCTCTGTTTGTCTTCCACAAAAAAACCCCCAAGACTACCGCTGGAGACGTTTGATGCTTTGTGGGCGATTTTTAAACAGGCATCGAAAGGAAAAGCCAACAGTTCTAAACGGATCCTTTAACAGTCAATTTAAATTGGATTCATCTCACTTCTCGCCTTGTTTTCTGTCCTCTCGAGTCGGTTTTCAGCGCCCGTGTCCACGCAGACTCTCGCTACATCTGTGTGAAACGTGCGCGTCAGGAGAAATCGCTGAATGGAAACTCCCCCTCCCTCCCCCTCCCCTCCCCTTCCCCCCCTTCCCCCCTTCCCCCCTCTCCCTTCGTCCATTTTCCCCCCTCGGTCAGCTTGTTTCTGTTGTTCTGGCACCCGACGCGCCCGCGCAACCCCAAACATACCGCGTGCGCTCCCCCGGCCGGGGCCGCATCCTGTCAGGGAATCTGTTTAGCAGAGACGCGTCGTCTCCGGGGCTACTGTGGGAGCGTGTGTGTGCGCGTGTGTGTATGTGTGTGTGTGTGTGTGTGTGTGTGTGTGTGAGGAATCCGTCAAAGCGGTGACGTTGTCAGTTGAAAAGGACACGAAAACGGTGACTGAGATCATCCCGCCGCCGTCTCTCGCAACATCTGTAATCAGGCGCGACCGACCTGTGTTTGCACAGTTGTCGAGCGGTCGTCCTCGCTCTCCCGCTGCCCCCCCCCCCCCCAAAAGTGGTCTGTAATAAGCGAGCAGGACGCTCGGTCCGTCCTTGAGATATCTGGCGGTGAAGTCACTCTCCTCCAGGAATAGGACGGAAGAACAAGCAGCGACGGGGACGTCGACGAGCTTCTCCCGGTTTCGCTTCACATTCCTCGACTTGGGGGCGGGGGGGGGTCCGAGGAGGTCAGCTGTGCAGCCCACCCCCCTTTCCTGGTTTCCTCTGTCCAGCTGCGGCGCAGGCCAGACTTCTCGGTTTGATTTAGGACCTCCTGATCCCCGGCTGATCCCAAACTTTCCCCCCTACGTCAGGTGACCCCCGCCAGGAGGTCGGAAAGTTCCAGCGACCCTGATCGTCGCGAAACGTGTCGCGGGATCCGAACCAGGTGTCGAAGGACATTTCTACGTGCGTGTGGCCCTTTAAGAGAGTCCTGCGTGCGAGAGCGAAGGTTATCAGGGTCTCTTGACGGAGATTTGCGCTCCGAGTTCCTCCGGTTTCGTCGCTGCTTCTGTTTTTTTTCAAAATCGACGTGCATCTTGTGCGAAAAAGCTGCTGATACGTTGTTACGTGCAGCCCGTGTTTTCGTCCGTCGAACGCCGAGGTGCAGCGGTAAGTAATCGCCTCTAATTCAGGAGTGTTTAGCCACTTTGCTGGATTAGAGCGTCGTTCTTGGCAGGTAGGCTGAATCCCACCGCGCTGCGCTCCCCTGGTGGTCCGGCACAATCCGCCGCCGCCTCAAAGAAACTGTGTATATAAACCGTGTTTACCTGGAATGAAATACGCTCTCCGAGCCCCCCCGTCTCTTCAGACTATACATTTTAATTGTCCATTTCCATTGTGTATTTATGCACCTCCAGCGGGAGCGGGCGCCCAGTGGAAAGTCCCCCCCCCCCCTCCCTCTCCTCCTCCCGCCCCCCCTTCGCATGTCAACGTTGTTTTTGCAACACGAGACCAAAACGACTTCAAGGTCCGACTTAACGACAGTGCATGTGTGAGAGAGGCGACGCCGACCGCAAACGGGCCGGGCCGCCGTCCAGATCTGGCAACCCCGCTCGCAGCCTGGAAGCCGGCCGGGCGTGTTTGTTAGTTTCGATGGTTTCGGAGGCTCGTCGCTGCTTAAAAAACGGCACAAAACTCGCCGGCAAGTCGAGTCGTCGCGCTCGGAAAGGAGCGAATTGGACAAATACGCAAGAAAAACTCTCAACGAGTGTTTTTAAGAACATTTTACGAGTAAAAAGTCATTTTTTTAGTCGAATATATTCAGTTTTTGTCTCGTTTAGACTTTCTTTTCGTTCTGTCCTCACGTCCTTGAACTTTGTTCCCTCTGCGACGACACCGTCTGTGATTTACATGTGCAGGAACACGTGGGAAGCGCGGCATGTCATCACGCTGTTCGGATTAGCATGTGTGTGTGTGTGTGTGGAGCAGAAAAACGTCGCTGGGATGAAGCAAAATAAAAAAAGAGGCCTCTGGGCCTGTTTGTCGTTGAGGCCGAGGAGGCAGATGTTCTCGCTCTCCCTCTGGATCTCCTTTCGTCGTTTCCGGCCCGGTCTGTTTTTAGGCCCGACTAATCGAACCCAGCGCGAACCCGCCACCACCCACACACGCACACGCAGAGTCCCAGGATGCGGGAGATTCTCGTGTGATAGTGAGTTTTGGCCGGCTGACCGGAGGCGTCTGCCAGATTAAATGGCTTACTCCTCATTAGGAGAGAAAGGACTTTAACAGATGAACACGTTTCGGGCTTTTTTTCGCTCCGACTTCCCCTTTTTTATTCCCACGAAGGAAAAACTGGCGTTGCGTCTGCCGATAAAACCTCCTGCGCCTTTCCATCTCGTCTGAGCTGCGAATTCGTGGTTATAAAGGAGGAAATTTACCTCAGAAATCCCGAGAGTCCCCGAGGCTTTGCCTGCTCGAAGGCTTTCAGGAGAAAACGCCAGGAAAACACCATCCAGCCCGCTTTTATTTTGAAGGCCCCTGAAGGCTTAAACGTCAGTTTTATTTCATAAATCTGCAGGCGTTGCAGAAGCCGAGCGTCCACATTTGAAGGTAAATATTTGGACTTGGCTTCGGGTTATTAGGACTCGTCAAATATTGCCGCAGCGCTGAATAAATAGCGTCTAATCACAGAGACGCTCCAGGCGGCGCTGCCGAGGATCATTACAGGGCACAGAGCCGCTCTGTGACCAGCCGCCGTCCCCCCGCCGCCGCCGCCTTCCAGCACGCTCGCTCGCTTTTATGGTCGTCTGGACGCTTCGCTTCCTCGGGACCGAGCCGACCTCGCGGCCGCCGGCAGCTCAGAAGCCGAGCGGCGGCGGGGTCCCTCCGCCTCCAACCTTCCAGCTTCTTATCCGCCCGACTGCGACGCGTTCTTTCATCGCGCGTGTGCGTGCACGCCGCTACCTGCCAAGCTTCGGCTCCAGTGTTTCCAGCGCGGCGCTGCGGGGCTGAAATATCCCGCGCATTAAAAATAACTTCCTGCAAAACCTTGAACTGGAACTGTAAAACAGATTCCCGGGGTCGCTCGCCGCTGTCATCTCGTCTTACGTAAGAGGCCTCCTCCGAGTTTAATCGAAGACATCGGCTGAGATTGGCGCGGGGGACGAAGGGGGGGACGGAGACACGAGCTCCGCAGTAACTTTGTGTCTCTTTTTCTTGATTTTGAAGCGAGTTTACTGGTTTGTTTACGCGTGGAGGAGAGAGGAGGAGGAGGAGGAGGAGTAGGAGGAGGAGGAGGAGGAGGAGGGTGGGCGCCGGCCAAGCTGTCACTGGCTCGGCGGTGGGATTTCACACCTGGCCTCTGGCGTGGCGGCGAGTAAATGAGTTGCGAGGGAACCGGGAGGCTGCGGCTCCTCTGTGGCACCTTGTTGGGCTTTCAGCTCTTAATTAGTGCCGCCGCGAACACTGAGCGGCTTCAACCTGTTACTAAACCCGCGCGTGGGTGTGATTCCTCTCATTTCGAGTACACGGCACCAAATTAAACTGTCGGGGAGACGTTTTTTTTCTCTCCCCGCAGCCTGTTTCAGCTTGTGTTTAATAACGCCGGGTTTGTTTTTCCAATTATTACTCAACATGTCTCAGATTCGCTGACGCGAGCATTTGACTGAAGTTGACTCGCAGGTCCTGAGAAGGACGAGGACGCGTCAGAAGTGTCCGAGACATCGGGTCGCTTTCTTTCTCGCCGCGTCCTTGAACGAAGCTCTTTCCCACGCTGGATCCTCAGGAGCGAAGACGTGTCGTGTCGCGTGTTCCTCCTGCTCTACTGCTGCAAAAACCGGACGCCGCGTGTCGGCCTCAAGCGTGTAAACCGCCGGTTTCATCCAGACTCGAGCTTCAAACGCAGCGGAAACAAAAACAGGAGGTGAGATGTTGAACGGATTAGGACGTCTTTATCTCCAGCCACCAGGAATCGCCGTGAATGATGGGAATTTCCAGACTGCTGGTGTGAAACGGCGCGTGCACGGCGCGATAAGAGCTCCTGTTCCTGGTAACAATATGATCCAAATGATCCTCATCTGATTCCTGTGAAACATCAGAGAGTTTTTTGGGGAGACGGCCGGATATCGGCGCTGATACGAGCCACATGACGGACTCGCTCGGTCGTCTCGGCTCCTCCTCCGCAGCGCCGCGGCTGCTTTCCGTCGAGCTTGATTGATGGCGGACCAAAGAATGCCGGCGGACCTCCGTTTGACCTCCTCCTTCCTGGTCTTCGCCGCGTCCGTCTGCTCTGATCCTGCTCAGGTGGCGTCAGCGATGTGACGCAACACCCTAGTGTTGCAGGACGCGAAAACGACATCGCTCTAATCCCGACGGTCTCATTGTATCCCCCCGTTCCGTCCTCAGCGTGTCCGTCGGGAACCTACAAACCGGAGGCGACGCCCGGCGGTCCCGGCACCTGCCTGTCCTGCCCGGACCCCCAGCACACGTCCCCGCCGGGCAGCACCTCCATGGACGACTGCGTGTGCAAGCCGGGGTACCAGGCGGTGGGCATGACCTGCCAGGGTGAGACCGCCGTCCATCGCCGCCGCGTTTTCCCTCAGTTTTTCCTCCCCCGTTAACTTCTCCGCCCTCCCCCCCAGTCGTGTACTGCCCGCCGCTGCTGCCCCCCGACAACGGCTTCTTCGTCCAGAACGTGTGCAACCACCACTTCGACGCGGCCTGCGGCGTCCGGTGCCAGCCGGGCTTCGACCTGCAGGGGACCGGCATCAGGCTGTGTCAGGCGGACGGCTCCTGGTCGGGGACGCCCGCCAGTTGCAAAGGTGAAGGGGGGGGGGGGCAGCGGTGGGCCGGGGGCGGGTCAGGAGGAGCTCCGTCGCCGTCTAAGCGTCAAATGAGGGGCAACGTATGGATTTCTGGCCCCCGATTGAGATCAGATGTGTTTAGACTGAGCGGGGAGTTTATTTTGGGGGGGCTACCGCTCCGCTTCTTCTTCTTCTTCTTCTTCTTCTTCTTCTGTTTTCTTTTTTTTCCCGAGCCAGATGTTGAGTTAGGATTCGATTAATGACAGAACGAGAGGGGCTGACAGGAAGAGAAGGATGTAAAGAGAGGACAGAAAGGAGGTCAGCGCGTTAACGAGGAAAAAGTGGCGCTTTTAAGAGGAAGGCAGCGACAGAAGTGACTCACAGAAATACCAAGACAATGAATATTCACGGGTGTGTGTGTGCGAGATTTACAGCGTGTGGCTTCGCATATATATTTTCAAAGTGTGTGTGTGTGTGTGTGTGTGTGTGTGTAACACTTTCACCGCACGCTGTAGGACCTCCCAGTTCGTTGGAGCCCCGAGGGAGGGGGTCTCCTCTGAACTGCCTGTCTGTCTCAGGGTGGTGATGAGAAAACACACACCGCAAACCCTCGCCGAGACCTCAGAACACACACGTACACACACACACACACACACACACACACACACAAAACTTTCCCCAAGATGGGACTTTTCAGGTGAGTGACAGACTCTTAGATTCAGCTAAAGATGATAAAGCGCCGCGCATTCCTGCAGTTTATTACTCACAGTCGCTTCCTGTGTTTCATGCGACGCACCTGCGTTCAAACTGAGTCACACTCGCTATTTTTCCCCGCTTAAACGCTCCATTTTTCGTGCTTCTTCGCAGTGCGCTCCTGCCCGCCACTCGCCAAGCCCCAGCACGGCGTCCTGAAGTGCAGCGGCGGCGGCGCCTCCTACAGGGCGGAGTGCCAGGTGGGCTGCGAGCGCGGCTACAGGCTGGAGGGGGAGTCGCGGCTCACCTGCCAGGCCAACTCGCAGTGGAGCGGCCCCCAACCTCGGTGTGTGGGTAAGCCTCCGATTTCTGATATTGACTCGAATGCCGCGTTATCCTGGGATCTGCAGTACCGCTACATGAACACTAGGGGGTGGTTGAGTCGTTTTCTGGCTTTGGGGCGTTTGTACCACAGAAGAAGAAGCATCAGTATTGTAAATCTACATTTTTTATGACTTACAACAGAATTTTAAAGGTACTTTGGACTTTTTGACGAATATACGAGCTTCTGGAACGTTGACCTGATTTGCTGCCCCTTGTGGTCAGACACGGTAGTGAAGTCTTTCTCGCATTTTACAGATTTGCGTGAAATTACAGAGCGAATCTGTGGAAATTTCTCGAAGGACGTGAAGCTTTACAGAAGCTCGTCTTTGTTTGACGTGCGCTCGCTCAAATTCTCCGTTTTTATCGAGCGAACGGCGCTCAAATGGCGGCGTTTCGATGTAAAATCGTGCGGTTTTACGCGCGCATGTAAACACGCATGAGAACAGCGGCTCACACATGCACAGTGGTCGAACATATGGTGCGTATTTGCACGGAGAGCCGCTACATCATCCAGTAAAAGATACATCTGCTTTCTCACAGCGCGGCTGCGACACACACACACACACACACACACAGAAGTAGCCACACACTTCACAAGTGATAGTTAAGTTAAAATAGTCGCGCACACTCGTGCCCGCCGCAGAGAGCGCCCAGGTCAGGCACACCAACACACAAGAAAGCCTCAGTGTGAGAGTGCGCGGCCGCGGACCTCCGGCCCCGGCTGACTCACTTCCAGCCAACCGGCGAGCGGCGCTATTTTAAAGCGCCGCTTCCGGGAATCTCTCGCCCGTTTATCAATAACCACCATCTTGTTTGTTTGACCGCCCCCCCCCTCCCGGCGCTTCCCCCTCGCGACCCGAGGAGGCCTCGGTGGGCCGCCGCACGGTCCTGTTTTTAGTGTTTGTTTGCGGTGAAAGCGGAGCTCCTGCAAGGGATGTTTCGCTGCTCTGATTGAACGCCGCCTCCCCCCTCGCCCCCCCCGAGCGAGTCCTCCTTTTCATTGCCGGCGAAACAGAAGTCGGCGGGAGAAACGGGGGCGACGATCCATCATCCAGTCGGAGCCACGCTGAGCTGGCTGCCCCCAAAAATGCAGGAGCGGGCCGGCAGCGTCCGACGCCTGCGGTCAGAGCGTTCTGAGGCTGATTTCCGACCAAATGTTTGTTGTTTTCGTGCCAGTTTTCGATACACAGCATCTGAGAGGAGCTTTAGTTCTGGCGTTTCGAGCGGAGCCGGCCCACAACGAGATTTTATCACACAGGAAGCTTCGTTTTGAGGGGTTTAAACCTTCTTTTGTTCTCTTGTTTTCACCTCATGTTTTATCTCCTGGACTGAAATCAAAAACCTCTAACGAGATCAATTTCAACAGTTTCAGTCACTGACTTAATTTTTTCCTTGTTTCTAACATGAAACAGTTACTTTTACATCACTTTTATCTCCTCCAGTAACATCATGCACTTTCATGACTGATTAACTGGGAGGAAGATGCTCTAAAGCAACGGTTTCTAGTCCCTTTATCTTGAAGACCCCCTGAAATTCCCTCTATTGCCCCAATGATCTGTGAGTTACCAAAACATCCCAGTGAAGCCAACCAGTGATGGACACAACCGCTCTCTCCAGCAGGGCCTTTCAAAATAAAAGCAGTCTCGTCGCACGTCGTCTTAACGTCTCGTCCCTCGCTGTGTCCCCTCAGAGGTGCGCTGCCCCCCCATCACCGCGCTGAAGAACATCTCGCTGTCGCCCCCTGCCTGCGGGAAGCGACCGGTGGCGCCGGGCTTCGTCTGCCTGCTCGCCTGTCGTCAGGGCTACAGTCTCCAGGGCAACAGGAAGGCCGTCTGCCTGGGCTCCGGCAACTGGACCGCCAACGTCCATAAAGTCGCCTGCGCAGGTGAGCGTCCCCTTGGGGGTCGGGGTCAAAGGTCGCAGTGGGGCCATAACACGGAGGTCAGGATTTAATGATTGTTTTCCACGTATTACTACGGTAATATACTCAGAGTACTCGCATTCTTTACTTGAGTAGAAGTCCAGACGCGTGTAGGGAAGAAAACCTCATAAAAGGAGAAAAAGTACATCAACTTTTTCTGCTTTTTCAGCAACTTTTACCGAAAAAACGATGCAATCATAAAGTTTTGACCTTCTTTTAAGGCTGAAATTTGCCTTTTTGTTCATTTTTTGCAGTATTCTGTTTTATAAGTCGCTGAAAACGTGGAAACAAACATCTTATGTCGACACGATTCAGCTTGATTCACAGTTTCCATCTTTTTACAGCTCGTATCAGAAAGATATATTTGTTGACCGTCTCTTTATGAGTCCTAAACTCTTATTCTTGCACAGTAAATACGAAACAGGAACTTGAAGCTTGGCCAGCGAACAATCAGGCCTGTAAATAAAACTTTCACTTCTGAAGGTTCGCTGTAAAACGACGACGCACCAAACAAATAAAAGCCTTTCAAGTTTCAGTCGAGTTAATTGGATTTACAGTCGATTTCACGGGTTTGCGGCGCGCAGGTTTTCTTCATTTTGAAAGGCAGGAAAGACGAAAAAAAGCGAAAGAACGACGGAAAGATAGAGAGAACGCGGAGACGGAGGAAGATATAAAAAGCAAACAGCAGGAAACTTGGACGGAGGGTCTCGCTTTTTCCGTCCTGCTCGCCTCGTCTTTGTGAATGGTGAGAACTGTGCTCCACTCGTTGGGTCACTAACTCGAACCATACCATGTCCGAGCTCTCACGCCTCCTCCCACCTCCTCCTCCTCCTCCTCCTCCTGCCGGCCTCTGGAGATCATTATAACGGGCCGCGGCGCTCCAGATGCCTCGCAGGTGAAGCAGGTGGTGCTGGGCTGCTCCCCCTCCTTCCTCCTCCTGAATGTCCTCAGTCCCCTCGTTTCCTCATGGAGAAAGTTCCCTAATGAGGAGGAGGAGGGGGAGGGAGAAGGTGAGGCAGATAGGAGGGGGGAGGCGCGGGTAAGTCATGAAGGGGACCGTCGAGAAAGCAGCCCATCTGATAAAACACCAGAGAAGTAAAAGTACACGCATACTTTTTACTTCCGGAGTGAAAAAGTCGCAGCTCTCGAAGTCAAATCAACTTCCTTTGCTGAATCTGGAGCTTGGCGGACGCCGCCTCCATCGCCGGCGTCGGGCGGCGGCGCCGGTGAACTGGGTTGAACCGAGCGGCTGCGTCCGGGAGTCTGGGTGGCTGGAGTGCATAAACAGGTGGGCGGGGAGGCGGGGGGGGAACGATGCCGTGCACTAAACGGGCTCAGATGTTTCCTCCTGGAACCGGCGGGCGGCGGCGCGCGCCGAGTCGGCTTCAATCGCGCCGGGAGTTCTCGGTGTTTACGGTCACGCAGTCCGACGTGCCCGCTGGCCCCGAGACGCCGCAGACGCGCCGGTGTCGTGTTACCAGAGAGACGCCGTCTCCGTCCTTCTGGTTCGTCTCAATGAGAAACAAATGAGAATCGCGTCTCATGTTTTTTTTTGTCGTGTCTGCAGACACGGAGCCGCCGCGGCTTCGCTGTCCGGACAACATCCGGGCGGAGACGGTGGAGCGACGCGGGACCTCCGTGGTCAACTGGGACGTCCCCGCCGCCACCGACAACTCCAAGGAAGAGGTCGGCAAAACGCGAGAGAAACCGACACTTTTTTCTTGGGTGTTTTGACACAAATCGGTGATCAACACCTCTTCCTCCTCCTCCTCCTCCTCCTCCTCCAGGTCACCATCCAGGTGAAACCAGTCTACAGCCCCCCACAGCTGCTCCCCATCGGCACAGAAACCATCACCTACATCGCCACCGACCGCTCCGGGAACCAGGCCAACTGCTCCTTCACCGTCACTGTCACAGGTGGGCTGGTCGGGGGGGGGGGAGCGGGGGGATTCGTGGTCACGCCGTCGGCCATCTTTGCTTCATTTGACTGAAAATAAATCACAGAGGAGAAAATTTCAGGGAATCTTTTAAGTCTTTGGTCGACATGAAGGATCGTCGGTGTCCCGCTGTGGCGGGGGCTCGAGAATCACCGTTGGCGGGGGGGGGCGGGCAAACCTCAAATATGGCAGCCGTGAACATTCCCAGATGTGGAACGTTGTGGGTTTTCCTGGGAGTCGTCACACGATCCCCGCGTGACGCCGTCTCCGTCTCTCCCCGCAGATACGGAGCCGCCGTTCATCGACAGGTGCCGGTCGCCGCCCGCCGTCCGGGCCACCGGCGCGGCGGAGACACCGGTCGTCTGGGACGTGCCGCAGTTTTCCGACAATTCAGGTATGTCTGGCGCCTTCCGACGGTTTAGTCTCCGTTCCACTGCGCCGCTCCGCCCGCCGTCTCGGCCCACGATGGTTAAACGGGATCTTTTCCGACAGCTGATCTGGAAAAAAAACGCCTCAGTGTGTGTGTGTGTGTGTGTGAGGTGCAGCGAGTGTGTGAAAGCTTCGTTTGTGCGTCTTTGTTTGAGAGAAAGTGACGCGTGGATGGATGAAGCTGTCACCGGCTCTGTTAATGTGATTAACGCAAAAACAGGCGCCGAGCAGCAGGTGTTTTTGTCCTCTTGGTGGGGCGCGGCGCTCCCGTATCGACCGGCTCGTCAGATCCCCGTTTTATTGACGGTGGATCACGAAGAGACATCCGAGGTGGGAAAATCCCGAGCGCGTCTGGAAAGAAAAGATACTTCCAGACAAAGAAGGTGTCGAAGGTTTGGAGAGAAAGACGTGCGTGTCGTTCAGACACAGACTGGAAAAGTTTCGACTCTTTTCTAGTGACTCAAGAGGATCAGATAGCCGTTTTGTTGCTTTTTGTGTGAAATCTGAGTCAATATTCAGTGAAAACGCAGATTTACGGATCGTTTTCAACGTGGAGGTGTCAGAATCACTGTTCTCCACTTGAACCAAAAACATTTTGTCCCTAAAAATCAGATTCAGGCATCAAATTGTTTGTAGTTATACGACTTGAGGTCACGCAGATCTTCCACGAAGGTCACGCCTGAGACTAAATACCGTCGAGCTGGTTGCTGCTCTCGCTGCAACCCAAACAGCCTGCAGTGGGGACAGTCAACAAACCAGAGTCCTCGGAGGGTCCGGGCCGCCGTCGGACCCTCGTGACCCGGGCGTGCGGACAGAAAAAACACAGAGTCGCCTTAAACTCGCCACACTGCGACCGCCGGAGCTTTCGCTCGGCCTCCACCTGTATGCAGAGGTGCACCCCCTTTCTCCCTCTCTCTCCCACACACACACACACACACACACACACACAGAGTAATAACAGGCTGCTGCGGCTGCTTTCGGGTCCGCTCCACGTCAGTGCAGCGCCGCTTCGACGTCAGTGTTTTGTTTTTCCAGGCCCACACCCTGATGCCAGCTCTATATATAGTCATGATAAACACACATCTACTCACACACACACACACGCACGCACACACACTGAGGCTAAATTTAAGGGGAGACTCCGGCAGGCCAGACGTGTGTCAGCCCTGTTGGAACGACGCGGCTGCTGTTAATGTTGGAGGCGGAGCCAAGTTGGAAGCAGAGGTCAATCAGTCACTTTTCATCCAGCCGCTGCCTCCGCCAGATGTTTTCGCTGTGCTTTGTCTCCGACCTGAGACCCTCCCAACACACACACTCACACACACACACACACACACACACACGCCGTCCTGGATCCTCCTTGGATCTTTCCCGCTGCCATGTGAAGCCCAGACAGACGCATCAGTCCCCGTGTTGTTTAACATAACCGACGCGCTTTCGTGAGCGTGACTCATTCAGTCCTGGAGAGCGGCGGTGAGGCTCGACAGTGCCCCCCGCAGGCTGGCGGGAGGAGTGTTTGTGAGAGAGGAAGTTGAGGGTGTTTCTGGCGAATGTGTCGACAGGAGGACGCCTCACCGTCACCAGCAGCCACCGCCCGGGCTCGCTGTTCCCCGTCGGGGAGACGGTGGTCCAGTATGTGGCGACGGACGCCGCGGGAAACAGCCGCACCTGCAACCTCACCGTCACCGTCCAAGGTATCCTCCGAATCGTCTCGTGATATTTCGGGACCCGCGATTTGTCGCTTTCGTAACATCTTGGTGTTTTTCTTCCAGGGACGACGTGCGAGCAGCCGTACGTCCCCGTGAACGGCGAGTTCGCCTGCACTGAGGAGGAGGAGGGTGTCAACTGTACCCTGCAGTGCAAAGAGGGCTACAGCTTCACCCAGGACGCCGTGCACAGCTACTTCTGCGCCTACAACGGCGTGTGGGAGCCGCCGTACTCTGCCGACAGACCTGACTGTTCGCGTGAGTGCAGTTTGGACAAAAACAGCTCAGTTAATCGCTGAAATGCTGAAAAAAATCTTTGTTTTCTAGTGAATCGTATCGCCAACAACGGCTTCAAACCCTTCGAGATGCTCTTTAAAGCGTCTCGCTGCGAAGACGTCGACCTGGTCAAGACGTTCACGGGGGAGTTCAACACCAAACTGGGCGGCATGGTGAGGAACCAAAAGGGGGTGATGGGAAAGCGCCGCCGCACCGGGCGGGATGCGGAGCATCTCCACGACAACCGTCTCCTCTTCTTCTTCTCTGCAGCTCCCCAACATCTGCACCAGCGACGACGTCACCTGCAAGCTGGAGGTGATGTCGCAGGGCCACTGCCTGGAGTACAACTATGACTACGAGAACGGCTTCTCCATCAGTGCGTTCACGCACACGCACGGTCAGATTCCCGCGTCCGTCGCGGCGTTTTGTCTCAGTTTGTCTGTCCTCCTCCCGTCTCAGCGCCGGGCGGCTGGAGCAACAGCTGGGGTCCTCAGGGCGCTCAGGACTACGCCTACTTCGAGTCTGGCTTCGCTACCGGCGGCCGTCAGCCCCCGAGGCGGGCGCAGGACGGCGCCGTTCAGGGCCACCACCGCACCAAGCGGCACAGGAAGATCACGGGCCCCACGCGGGACCAGAAGATCCAGATCTTCTTCAACATCACAGGTAGAAAACCGCAGCGTCCAGGTGGATTTAAACCGCTTTCGCTCGGCCCTTTAAACTTTGTCCGTTCTCCCAGCAAGCATCCCTCTGCCCCTGTCGAGGAACGACTCCATCGAAGTGGCCAACCAGAAGCGGCTCCTGCGGACGCTGGAGCAGCTCACCAACCGGCTGAAGCGCACGCTGGCCAAGCAGCCGCTCTCCAGCTTCCACGTGTCGTCCGAGATGATCGTGGCCGACCCCAAGTCGCTGGAGGGCAAGAAGGCGTCGCTCTTCTGCCGGCCGGGCTCCGTGCTGAAGGGCCGCATGTGTGGTGAGCGCCGCCGCCGTCACTCTAACATCTTCTACCTCTCGGTAAGCCGCTAACTGAGAGCGCTCCTGCAGTCCAATGTCCAGTGGGAACCTACTTCTCTCTGGAGTACAACGAGTGCGAGAGCTGCTGGCTGGGCTCCTACCAGGACCAGGAGGGCCAGCTGGAGTGCAAGTCCTGTCCCGGGGGGACGTCCACGGCCTACCTGCACTCCCGCAGCGTCGCCGAGTGCAAAGGTACCGCAGACGTCCGAGATCGGAGCCTCAGTCCCAGAAACGAGACAGATATAGACCCAAGTGCGTCCTGTGTCCTTCAGGGCAGTGTAAGCCCGGCAGCCACTCGCTGAACGGCCTGGAGATCTGCGAGTCCTGCCCGCTGGGCCACTTCCAGAACGGCTACGGCGCCAGGGAGTGTCGGGTCTGTCCCGACGAGACCTCCACCGTCACCCGAGGGGCCGTGGACGAGTCGGAGTGCGGCGGTGAGTCGCCGACCGAGTTTTCCCCGGTAAAATCCCGGTGCGCCTCCTCATCCTCCCCGTGTATCTCTCTGGCAGTGCCTTGCTCGGCGGGTCACTTCTCGCGCACCGGCCTGGTTCCCTGCTACCCGTGTCCCAGAGACTACTACCAGCCGGAACACGGCCGCTCCTACTGCCTCTCCTGCCCCTTCTACGGGACCACCACGGTCACGGGCGCCACCACCATCCAGCACTGCTCCAGTGAGACCCCCGCCTCGACCGCGCCCCCACACGCTCGTTTATTCGAAAGAAAATCAGCAGATTTGCGGTCCAGACTCCGCCATGATGTCAGACTGAGCCTAATGTGAGCAGACTCTGTTAACACCTCCGACTTAAGTGACTTAAACATCTGCAGGAGGTGCCAGATGAAGTCAGCGCCGTGCTAAATATAAAGGAGCCGCCGCAGCGCCGCCGCAGCGCCGCCGCAGCGCCGCCGCGTTTGATCCGTGTTGTGACAGCTCGCTCCACTTGGAGACGGGATTACGGCGCCGGATCGCGGCAAAGTGGAAATAAAGCCACTTTTATTGCCGGAGGGGAAATGAATACATTTGTCAGGTGTGCGGAGGAACCTGGACGCTCCCGTCTGCTGCTGCTGCCGGTCTGGAAAGATCGTCACCGCCGAGCCGCAGGTCGGTCTTCGCTGATCCTGTCCGCGTTTTTTCTCTCCAGGTTTCGGCTCCAGCTTTCTCCCGAAGGAGGAGAGCGTGACCGCCGCCCCCGAGGTGGAGGCCAGCGAGGACTACCAGTCCAGCAGCCAGGTCAGTTGTCGCCCGCCGCGTCCGGCGCCAAGTTTTGTACTCGTCTGATCCGAGCTTCCTCCGCAGGTTTTCCACGAGTGCTTCCTGAATCCCTGTCAGAACAAAGGCACGTGCGAAGAGGTGGGAGCCGGATACGTGTGCACGTGCACGCCCGGATTCACAGGTAAGAACTCCGCAAGCTGGCGCGCGGCTCCTTGCACGATGTCGTCAAATGTGACGCCCGTGTCGGGATAGTTTAACACGCGTTAGCCGGAGCCTCTGACATTTCTCTCGCAGGCGCCAAGTGTGAGGTCGACATCGACGAGTGCGACTCTGCTCCGTGCCAGAACGGAGGCCTGTGCCGGGACGGCGTGGGAGACTTCGAGTGCCAGTGCAAACCGGGCTTCTTAGGCGAGTGTCACCGCCAGGGGTAGTACTCTGAGGAGACACCAGGGGGAGGTACAGCGTCTCACAGTGGACTGTGTGCTCTGCAGGCTCGCTGTGTGAGGCGGAGGTCAACGAGTGTGTGTCCTCCCCGTGTCTGAACGAGGGCGTGTGCGTGGACGAGGTCGACAAGTTCAGCTGCAGCTGCATCGCCGGCTTCACAGGTTCGCACACACACACACACACACAAAACACACTCTTCTTTAGTCGTCTTCTGAGTGTCGCGTGTCCGCAGGTTCGCGTTGTGAGCTCGAGATCAACGAGTGTCTGTCCAACCCCTGCCTGAACGGCGGCGTGTGCGACGACCTGACCGGCGGCTACTCCTGCAACTGCGCCGTCGGCTTCTCGGGGGATCGCTGCGAGATCAACATCGACGAATGCTATAGTGCCCCCTGTCTGAACGGAGGCTCCTGTCTGGACGCCGTCAACGACTTCCGGTGAAGACGCCGTCCTCACGTCGTCCTTACACGTCCTGTCTTGATGTCCCGTCACCGATGAAGACTCGTCTTCGTCCCCCTCCCAGGTGTCAGTGCGTGGACGGTTACCGCGGGCGACTGTGCGAGGTGGACGTGGACGAGTGCGACCCCAACCCCTGCGTGAACAGCGCCAGCTGCCTGGACGGTCTGGGCTCCTTCACCTGCCGCTGCCTCCCTGGGTTCAACGGAACCAGGTGTGAGACAGGTACTATAGGACAGGGGACACGTCGCCGTGGCAACGCAGCAGGAGGCAGAGGAGAGAGAGAGAGAGAAAAAATGATGGTCGATTGAGACAGTTTCTGGATGTGTTTGTGTGAAAACATTTGTCACACGCATTCGTGTGAATTTCAGAAATGTCGCCCGCCTTTAACCTGGACTTCGAGGTCTCCGGTATCCACGGTTACGTGATGATGGACGGCGTGATGCCGGCGCTGACGGAGATCACCTGCACCTTCTGGATGAGGTCGTCAGACAACACCAACTACGGCACGCCGGTGTCCTACGCCGTGGAGGGCAGCGACAACGCCTTCCTGCTGATCGACTACAACGGGTATGCACACACACACACACACACACACACACACACACACACACACACACACACACACACACACACACACACACACACATATAGACTTTGACACTTGGATCTCTCGGTGCTGCTCAGGTGGGTGCTGTACGTGAACGGGAAGGACCGGGTCACCGACTGTCCCGCCGTGAACACGGGTCAGTGGTACCACATCGGGGTGTCATGGCGGAGCTGGGACGGCGACTGGCGGATCTACATCAACGGGAAGCCGTCCGACGGGGGCAAAGGCCTGTCGGTGGGCACCACCATCCCAGGTGTAGTGCTATCCTCGGCCTCGTCACCCCTCGCTCCGATCGCCGCCGCGGCGTGAGCGGGCCGGTCTTCGGCGGCGCCGGCTAACCTCGCTGCCTCCTGTGGTCCGCAGGTGGAGGCGCCTTGGTGCTGGGACAGGACCAGGACCAGAGGGGGGAAGGATTCAACCCTGTGGAGTCCTTCGTGGGGTCCATGAGTCAGCTCAACATCTGGGATCGCGTTCTCACGCCGCAGCAGGTTGAAAAACGCTCTTTTGTCACAAACATTCATCACGAACTGAAAGAAATGAAAGAAAACACATCGAAATACTTCTTAATTTTTGTGTTTTCATGTATTTATGTCCCCTCCGCTCACAGATTAAAGTCCTGGCCAGCAGCTGTCCGGCCTCCCACGTGACCCACCGAGGAAACGTCCTCGCCTGGCCCGACTTTCTCAACGGCGTCGTCGGCCGAGTGAAAGTGAACCAGAACAGCGTTTTCTGTGCAGGTGAGTCGAGCTCGCGCGTTCGAGACCAACAGGTGAGTCTCAGCTGCTTTGACTCCTCCTCCTCCTCCTCTTCCTCCAGACTGTCCCAAGCTGGAGAACGCCGCGCCACACCTGCACGCCTCCTCGGTGGAGGTGAGCCCCGGCGCGCAGGTGCAGCTGTCCTGCGATCCCGGCTTCTACCTGGTGGGGGAGCCAGTGCTGCAGTGCCAGAACCGAGGGGAGTGGAGCCACCCGCTGCCCAGCTGTGAACGTGAGACGCACACCTGGAAAACAGACTGTCCCGTAAAAGACAAGTCGGAAGAAATAAACGTCTGACATTCTGGCGTGTCTCTTCTTCAGGGGTGTCCTGCGGAGCGCCGCGTCCTCTGGACAACGGCGCGTTCCAGGGGACGGACTTCCAGGCCGGCAGCTCGGTGGTCTACCAGTGCAACGCCGGCTTTTACCTGCTGGGAGACTCCAAGGTGCACTGCAGCAACAGCGGCAAATGGGGCGGAAACCCACCGGCCTGTCTGGGTACGCGAACACACGCAGTTCCGCGGAGACTCGCCAGAAGCAGCTGTTCTCTCAGAGGTGATTGAGACCAGATGTTGACGTGTGTGCAGATGTGGACGAGTGCGCTCTGGGGTCGGACTGCGACGAACACGCCAGCTGCCGGAACACGGACGGCTCGTACACCTGCACCTGCGTCCACCCGTACAGCGGGGACGGCAAGAACTGCACAGGTACGAGACCTTCGCTCGTAGCGTGAAGACTCAGGTACCCTCGGACGATCATCAACTTGTTCCTTCTCGGACCAGAACCCGTCAAGTGCGAGAGTCCCGGCTCGCCGGAGTTTGGCCACCGCGAGGGCGGCAACTTCCTGATGGGCGGCGAGGTCGTGTTCGGCTGCGACAGCGGCTACGAGCTCATCGGGTCGCCGCGGCTGCACTGCCTGGAAACGGGAGTCTGGGATAACCCCGCCCCTTACTGCCGAGGTGAGCGAACAGGGGGCGGAGCTACTGAAACATCGCCATCACTTCTGACCAGTAGGGGGGGCTGTTCAGTCGAAATAATCGACAGCATCGAAGTTATTTAAGATTCTAAACTGAACTCTTCCTTCAGTCAAATTTTCTTGAATTAAAGTGTAGATCATCAAAAAGCTTTTATTTTGAAATGCAGATTATCGAAACACTGAAGCGAGCAGCCTCAGAAACACAACATTCACGCTTTCCACGTGCACACATCGTGCACCTGTGATGCTCTGAATACAGCAGCTGGCTCTTTGTCTGCTCGCCACACGGCGCCGGCGTGAGAGGCGCGACCGACCGCTGCAGCACTTCCATCTTGGCTCTCGGCCACGTAGCTCGCCGGGCGTGTCCGGCGGCGGCTCCTTTTTAGAGCTGATCTCCGTGTCGTGTCGTTGCAGCGCTCTCCTGCTCGGCGCCGAACGTTCCCGCCAACTCGGTCATGCAGGGAAGCAACTTCACCTACGGAAGCAAGGTGACGTTCAGGTATCATTCGCATCCAACACGACGCCGTTCCCCCAAGAGGAAGTGACCGATCCGTGAATAAACGTCCCGCCTCCTTCTCTCAGCTGTGACAAAGGCTTCCTGCCTCAGATCCCGTACGAGTTCCAGTGTCTCGCCAGTCTGAGGTGGAGCGGCACGCCGCCCGTCTGTCACCCGGTCACCTGCGGGGTGCCGGCGTCGGTGGAGAACGCAGACTACACCCTGAACACTGACACCTACCTGTCCACTGTCACCTACACCTGTAAGGAGGGATACAGGTAAGAGCAGCGCCTCCTCCTGAGTGACAATTTCAAAAAAACATCTGTTTTGAGTCGTGTGTTCTCGCGAAGACCGCAGGGCTCCATGGAGGTGGTCTGCGAAGCGACAGGCGAGTGGAGCCGGCCGCCGCCGCGCTGCCTGAACGTCCTGTGCGGCGAGCCGCCGGCCCTGAGGGACGCCGCCACGGTGGGCGAGAACTACGAGTTGGGAAACAAGGTGCACTACGTGTGCAGAGAAGGGTAAATGCGGCCGAAGGCGCAAAACCAAGGAGCGACGTCACGTGGCGTCTCAAGAGCCAATCATTTCTCTCCCTCCTGCAGCTACACTCTGATTGGCCCAGAGACCAGAGAATGCCTCCCCACCGGCGAATGGAGCGAGAGCGCCGCCCAGTGCGTGCCCCGCTCCTGCGGCCCGCCGCCCGCCATCGACCACGCCGAGCCCTACGAGAGCCACCAGCTGTTCGGCGACACCGCCAACTACTACTGCACGGACGGCTACACCGCCGGCAACAACTCCAAGATGGTGTGCAACGCCCAGGGCGTGTGGGCGCCGCCCGCCGGCCTGGACGCCCCCCGCTGCATCGCCAACTTCTGCCTGCGTCCGCCGCCCCTCCCCCACGCCATCTTGGACTCGGCCAACAAGCCGAAGTACGCCAGCAACTCGGAGGTGAGCTACAAGTGCGAGGAGGGCTTCATGCTCAACACCTCCTCCACGCTCCGCTGCCTGATGGGTGGGCAGTGGGACCCCTCGCCGCACGACATCGGCTGCGTGCCCGTGCGCTGCTCCAAACCGGAGAGCGTCGAGCGCGGCTACGTGAGCGGGTCCAACTTCAGCTTCGGCGCCGTGGTGGCGTACAGCTGCTACAACGGCTTCCTGATCCGGGGGGAGAAGCGGAGGACCTGCAAAGCCAACGGCGAGTGGGGCGGAGTTCTGCCCACGTGCGTGCCCGTCTCCTGCCCGCCGCCGCCGTCACTCAAGAACGGGTACATCCAGGTGAGAAAGGAGGCGCGTCAATACCGCTAGAAGTTGAAAAACCAAACCTAAACATCACGTTTTGTTTGTTTTCAGGGTAAAGTTCAAACCACCTTCAACAGCAGGGTGTCGTACGCCTGTGAAGCCGGTTACCGGTTGGTCGGTCAGCCGCACCGTGTTTGTCAAGCCAACCGGCAGTGGTCCAACAACTACCCGCCCACCTGCGTCCTCTTGACCTGCGACCCGCCGCCCGACATCGTGCACGGCCACTACAAGGGCTCGGAGTTCCAGGTGGGCCGCAAGGTGGAGTACGTGTGCGACGAGGGCTACGAGCTGGCCGGCGAGCCCGTGTGGACCTGCCTGAAGTACGGGCGCTGGGACAAGTCGCGGCGGCCGCGCTGCTCCCCCGTCCAGTGTCCCGAGCCGCCGCTGGAGGAGAACCACCTGGTCCTCAAGAGCCTGGACTCCGAGTCCGGCACGGTGGAGCTGTCCTGCGAGGAGGGCTACGTCCTGGAGGGCGCCCGGGTGCTGCGCTGCACGCCGTCCCAGGAGTGGAACGACACCTTCCCCATGTGCAAGCAGGTGTACTGCGGACCGCCGCCCGAGGTGGCGTTCGGCGGGCCGTCCTCGGCGTCTCCCCCGTTCCCCTTCGGCGCCGCGGCGACCTACGCCTGCATGGACGGCTTCGCGCTGAGGACGGAGGGCTCCGTGTCCTGTCTGGCGAGCGGCGAGTGGAGCAGCCCTTACCCAGAATGCATCCCGGTGGAATGTCCTCAACCCGTGGAGATCTCCAACGGCATCGTGGACGTCCAGGGTCTGATGTACCTCAGCAAGGCGCTTTACAGCTGCAAGACGGGCTACAACCTGATGGGCAACTCCACCGTCCTCTGCGGCGAGAAGGGGCTCTGGATCGGCGGCGTCCCCTCCTGCCGCCCCATCGAATGCTCCGCCCCCAAGCAGATCTCCAGCGGACGCGTGGTATACACCAAACTCCAGTTCGGCCACAGCGCCATCTACTCGTGTCGCCGCGGTTACCGCCTCAAGGGCCCGGAGTCCCTGAAGTGCCTGGCGAGCGGGAAGTGGGACACGGAGCCGCCGCAGTGCGTCCAGATCAGCTGCTCGCCGCCGCAGCCCGTCGAGCACGGCTTCGTGGAGGGTCAGGACCACAGCTTCGGGGTCACCATCTTCTACAGCTGCTTCCCCGGCTTCCAGCTGGTCGGCCAGGACCACCTGACCTGCGAGGAGGCGGGCTGGTCCAGCTCCTTCCCCGTCTGCGTGCCCTCCGACTGCGGCCTGCCCCCCCACATCGACTTCGGGGAGTACGTGCGGGTGACGGCCCCCCGGTCTGAAGACGCCGGCGCGTCGGCCGACTTGAACTTCCTCCACGGCACCTTCATCGAGTACCGCTGCCACAAAGGCTACGATCTGACCAGCCAAACCCGGCTGGTGTGTCAGGAGGACGGCGGCTGGAACGGCACGGCGCCCACGTGCGTCCCCGCCGAGTGCGAGACGCCGCCCGACCCGCAGCACGGCCGGGTGAACGTGACGGACGATTCCGCGGGGAGTACGGTCACGTACTCCTGCGAGGACGGCTACGAGCTGCAGGGGGAGCCGGTGAGCCACTGCGTGTCGGGGCGACTGTGGACTAACGAGCCTCCCGTCTGCGCGCCGGTCTCCTGCGGCGACCCGGGAGCGCCGGCCAACGGCACGGCTCACGGCGGCGGCTTCGTTTACCCCGAGGTGTTGCGCTTCGAGTGCCGGCCCGGCTTCGTCCTGAAGGGCGGCGACACCGTCGCCTGCCAGGCCGACGGGGAGTGGAGCGGCCCGAAGCCGCGGTGTGAGCCGGTGTCCTGCGGTCCGCCCCGCGTCCCCGACGGCGTCGCCTTCAGAGTGGCCGATTTCAGTTACAACAGCGAGATGGAGCTGAGCTGCCCGCCCGGCTTCCTCCTGAAGGGGGCGCCGCTCAGCGTCTGCCAGGCCGACGGCACCTGGAGCCACCAGGCTCCTTCCTGCGTCCCCGCCCGCTGCGGCAAACCGACGCCGATCCCCAACGGCCGCGTGCTGGGCTCCGAGTTCGGCTACAACAGCCGGGCGACGTACGAGTGCGACGAGGGATTCGCGCTGAACGGCGACGCCGCCCTCCTCTGCCAGTCCGACGGACTTTGGGACAAGCCGCCGCCCCGCTGCGACGTCGTCAGCTGCGACCCCCCCGAGGACATCAGCCACGGCTTCGTCAACGGCTCCAGCTTCGACTACGACGCCGTGGTGGAGTACGTGTGCTTCGACGGCTACGTGGTGGTCGGCGACCCGCTCCTGCGCTGCTCCGCCCACGGCTCCTGGATCGGCGCCGTGCCGCAGTGCCAGCCCTGCGCCTGCGCTCTCCCCGCGCTCCGAAACGGGGCGGTCCAAGGCCGCGACCGCGCCTGCGGGGACCGCGTCCACTTCCAGTGCAACGCCGGCTACAAGCTGCTGGGCCCCTCGCAGGCGGTGTGCGAGAAGGGCGGCGTGTGGAGCCCCGGGGTGCCTGTGTGTGGCCGGGGGAGGTGCAGTGTCGCCCCGCCCGCGGTGCCCAACGCTGTCCTGCAGGGCGGCAGTGCCACCTTCCCGGACACGGCGATATACAGGTGTCGGCCGGGCTACCAGGCCAAAGGTTACCCGCACCTGACCTGCGGGAGGGACGGCAGGTGGGGGGAGCCGCGGCTCAGCTGCGACCCCGTCAACTGCGGCCAACCTCCGGCGGTGGCTCACGCGCAGGCGCTCGGCGACGCCTTCACCTTCCCGAATCAGATCACGTACAGGTAAATACCGCGTCCTGATTGGCTGTCACACCCGCAGACGCACCCAATGACGGTTTCTCTTCTTCTACAGGTGTGACGACGGCTACCGACTCGCCACGCCCACGGCGTCTCTGACCTGCCAGAGTGACGGCGCCTGGTCCAAGCACAGCGTCCGCTGCCAGCCAGCGCCCTGCCCGCGGCCCGCCAACGCCTCCGTGCCTCACCTGGTGATCACGGGGGAGGAGCTCACTCCCGTGGGCGGCTCTGTCACCCTGTCGTGCCCTCCCGGTTTCTACCTGCAGGGGGCGGCGATGGCAGAGTGTCAGGTGAGTGTCAACCCGGTTTAATCATTTGTTTCTTGTGTAAACAGACCGAGCACAAAGAGCCGCTGTGAGACGACTCTGAGTCACGTCTTTTCGCAATAAGTCGTGAATAATTTTCCCCGTTTCCTTCTCAGGTGGGCGGAGCTTGGGCTCCGAGCATCCTGTCGGTTTCCTGCGAGATGGTGGTGTGCGCGAGACCCCCGCCTCTCCCCCACGGCGTCATCGAGGGCGACAGCTACAACTACGGGGACTTCGTCCTGTACGCTTGCCTGCCCGGCTTCGACATGAAGGTAAAACGTCTTCGGAGGGTTAAACGTTTCGAAATCGTCTCTGTTGTGTCTCTCGCCGCGCTTCTTAACGGCACACACAGACACTAATGGCCCGCAATCAGATTACAGCAGGTCACATGACTTCTCCCCAGCAATCGATTGCAGCGTGCCAGAGAAAAGCGCTGAGTCACTCCATTCCTGATGCACTGATCTCCCAGCCTGAAACCCCCGCCAACAATGAAGGCTTTTCATTCCCGCTGCAGAGCGCCGGGACGCTGCAGACCCCCCCAAAGTAGTGATAAATGATGCATCCGTCTTGTTGTTGCAGGGAGACTCTGTGCAGACCTGCCAGGGAGACGGGACGTGGAGCGGCGCTCGGCCGGCGTGCGTCGGTAGGTTCCCGCACGCCAGAACGACGAAGGAAACGTCCGAAACGGCGAGAACGCACGCTGTGACGACTCCTGTCAACAAGGGCGCAGCTGGAACGTTGTGTTGTTCCAGCGTTCGCCTCATCTTTTGTGCATTTTCACCCTACATGTTTGCGTTAACTCGGCCACGCCTCGCGACAGGCTCGTCCGGGCACTCCTGCGGACCCCCGCCTTCTGTGAAGCACGCAGAGGTCCAGGTGACAGAAGGGCCCCTCCTGCTCAACGCCAGCTACACGTGCGACGCCGGTCTGCAGCTGCTTGGCGCCAAGACGCTCTCCTGTCTGGCCAACGGCACGTGGAGCCCGGCGGCGCCCACATGTGAAGGTAGCGGGACGCCGAAGCTCGACGCACACTGCCCGCCGTCCGGTGTCTGACCCCCGTTTTGCGTCCTCTCAGCGGGCCGAGGCTGCGACGGCCCCAAGCAGGTGCCGCACGGGAAGGTGCAGGAGCACAACCTGAACACTGGGCGCGCTGTGGAGTTCCAGTGCGACAAGGGCTACAAGCTGGTGGGGGATTCCCTGGTGGTCTGCATGGGGGGCAACACCTGGAGCTCCACGTTCCCCGCCTGCCAACGTGAGAAAACAGACCACAAGTCGTCTCACACGGCTTCTCCGGAACGCTGCTCAGTTACCGGAACAGTTTTGCAACATCATGTTTGCGCTCTGACTGTTTCTTCTCCAGAAGTCAGTAGATGTTTGTCAGAGTGAAAGCGAAACCGCTCACTCGTCCCTAAAATGTTTGTTGGCAAGTCAGAGTTGCGTTATTTCCCAAAACGTGTTGAAACATTGAAAGTTTCCCCTCAGGAATCACTTTTTTTAAACACTTTCTGAGTAAAAATTTCAGGTTTTTCATGTTTTTCTTGATAAAAACTTTACTTTTCATGATTTCCAAGTCAACTCGTAAAAGAAACATGTCTTGGAATGTCTTCTTTTGTATCTGTTCTTGTCATATTTCACCCTAAACGCCTCCTAAAACGTATCTGGTGTTCGTCAACATCCCATAATAACTCGGCGTCTCTCCCCGTGTGACAGCCAAGTCCTGTCCGCCTCCTCCGGGCTGGAAGGAGGACAGGAACCGCTCCCGGCAGGAGTTCCACGTGGGCCAGTCGGTGCGCGTCTCCTGCCCCAAAGGGCAGCAGGCGAGAGGCAGCGGTTCCGTCACCTGCAGGCCCGACCAGACCTGGAGCCCCGTCAGCTCCGCCTGTGAAAGTACGTGGGACCCCTTCACTCGCTTGGCTTTTATTTTGAAAGTTTTGCCTTCATCGAGGCTTTATTACATTATTTAGTGCACAAAATAAACTCTAAAAACTGATTTTTTAAAGTTATTTGTTTGAAATATAGAAATTTTCCAAAGATGCTTCAAATTGTCTGTCATCTGAAGTTTTTTTTCTGTTATTTCGGTTAAAAAATGTTGATTTATTCCTATAAAAACGATGTATAATGAGACATTAACACAATCAGACAACAGTAGTCCCAGTAGCACGCCGTCTTTCCTCCCTGTACCCCCCCCCCCCGCATGCCCCCCTCACCTGGCGCTGCTCTCCACGCGCATGTTCGCCGCCACCGCGGCCGCGCCTCTCCGCTGAAGTGCCGTTTCCCTCTGTTGTCGTCCGTCCCTCTTGTGTTTCATCACAACAAACGAAGCTGCTTCAACCGCCCCCCCCCCCACCCCCCAGCCTAATTGCGGGCACCTCTGTGGCTCCTATGGCAACCTTTGTGGGCTAATCCTCTGATTTTTCTTGGGCGCAGTTGTTGCACAATGATGCTCACGTTGCCATGGCGCAGCGTCCATATTTGCATGCTGTTTATTCACTCGTACGCATGTTTGTAATCGTCTGTTTCTGGGGGGCGAGTGCGGCTCTTTCTCGACACGTTTTAGATGTTTTTGTTGCATGAGAATCACCTCAAAAATCACCTTGATTGAACCCACACAGACGGCTTGATTCACTTTGTTGATTGTGGCCAGAACGTCTGAAACCTTCAGCTCTAACGGGACGAACGTGAACTCTGACCTGTGCCTCAGACTGACCCCGTAGAGTAGCGAGTAACTCGGCGGGTCGTTCCATCTGGGCTGTTGTGCAGGGGTGTCCTGTGGCCCCCCCCTCCACGTGGCCAATGGGGTGGTGCGGGGGGCGGTGTTCCAGTTCGGGGACGTGGCCGCGTACTCGTGTTTTGGCGGCTACGCCATGGAGGGCGTCGGACGGAGCAGGTGTCTGGAGAACGGCACCTGGACGCCGCCTCCCACGTGCAGAGGTAGAGCGATAACAGGGGGGTGGGTGGGTGGGGGAGGGGGGGGGGGTCTTCTCTCCTCTCCTCTCCTCCCTCCCTACTCGGGACCCCTGCTGACTCAACTGACTGTCTCCTGCTGCTGCTTGTTTCCTCTCTGAACTGCTTCTCGTCTGGACTCACTTTTAGCCTCTTTGGACGCTCTCGTCAGTCAGAAGGAGCTTTCTGTTGAGTTTATTTGGTGTTTTCTCACTTTTTGGGGGTTTATTTCTGGCCTTCAGTGTGTGAATCTGGTAAAAACTGCAATTGGTGGGGTGAAAAATACCAAAACGAGCGCTGCTGATCTCTATTCTTTATAAAAGAGAAAGAGAAAGCGACGCGTGATTCGACACTCGAGCTGCTCTGATGTTTTAATGTATGAAACGGGAGAGGCGCTCGGTGTGTCCACCCGGCTGTCCGCACGTACGCACGCCGATCGATTCCGGCGCCGTCAGCTTGTTTCTCTTCTCGCCGCCAGGAAATGAATCTGCAAGCATGCGAGCGCCGCTTCTGCATGACGCAGGACGCAGAAGTGATTTGGGAGACGTGGGAATCCAGTTTGGTTTTGAACACAATCCACGAATAGTGAAAAAAGCTGAACGTGTGTGTGTGTGTGTGTGTGTGTGTGTGTGTGTGTGTGTGTGTGTGTGTGTGTGTGTGTGTGTGTGTGTGT
>JASSRZ010000060.1:8298142-8313741 GCA_032164315.1 Malacoctenus gilli
CCCCCCCCCCCCCCCCCCCCCCATCACTCTGCCCCCCCCCGGCCCCCCCCAGCTCCGCGGAGCCTCCGAGTGGAGCAGCGACGCTCTGTGAAGAGCTAATACGCCTGAAGTGCGGCGAAGCTTTTTATTGCAGGTTTTTTTTTTACTGCGATAGAGCCCCAAAAAAACTCCTCGAATGATTTCACCATTAAAGCTGGATGATGTAATTTAAAGTTGAAGGTGCGTTTAAATGTTAACAGCGGTTGCGTAAGGTCCTCTGTCATCACGACAGCTCTCCGTTTGGAGAGAGGAGGAGGCGGCAGCGGCCAGATCGAACCGTCCCGCAGTTCCACGAATTAACCGCCCGCCGTCGCGTCGCGTTCCGCCCGGAAAACCAAGCGAACGATTCGCTTCAAACGGCCTCGCGCTTCCTCCGACGACCTCGCGCTTCCTGCTTCTCGGAAGCCTCGACCGCGGCCCACAAGGGAACGTTTCGGCCGTGGAGCTCTTAAGCTTTTTATCCGCGACCTCCGCCGAGTGTCGTCCGCACGGCGGCGGCGGCAACGGCGGCTTTAAAAAGACATGAGACGCCTCAGCCCGAGGAGCCAGAAATCATTTATTTATCGCCTTTAATATCTGCGGTTTGAGGGAACGAACGTCTCGCGGGGGAGCGTGAAATTCCCGTTTGGTGCCTGAGCCCTGACTTCGTCCCTGGATCTTCCGTCGCACCGTTTGTTCCGTGTCTGCGATTGTGTCCACAAAACTCTCTTGGAGGCTGTGGGAGCGTTGCATCAAGCAGCCACAAGGGGGCGCGTCGGACTTTTTGCGCCACTTTTCTTGAGCGTGTTGATCAGACAGCGCTGGATGTTCGTTGACTCCCGATCTTCTGCGTGTTCTCGCCGCGTGTCGACCAGATCGAGTTTCAGGCGTCGGTTTGGAGGCGGGCTTTACCGTCGGCCGCAGTTATTCTGGGACGCATCGATTGGAGGGCTCCTGATCGTGACGCGCTCATCTGGGAGGACCGCCGCTCGGGTGCCGGACTGAAGGTCACGGACGCGGCGCGCGGCTCGCGTTTCGCCGTTCGGCGCTTTTTGCGCATCTTGTCTTTTGTTGGAAACCTCAGCGTTGTGCTCTTCTCTCTCACGCACGCACACGGAGCGACGCCGGTGCGCGCTCTGGGCCTGGTCAGCAATATGTTTCCGAGGCTGCCAGCCACGCTGGGAGGAAGTGCGATGGAGCTCATGAAACATTAATGGGAGGATATCTTTAGAAAGCCCCTCGCTCATCTCGGCACAACCCGGCCCGCTTGTCCCTTTTTCCTCCCCTCCCCTCCCCGGCTCCTCGCCTCACCCTCGCTCCTCCGTCCGTCCCAGCGGAGCGTCTTCCCATTTTTAGCTCCCATACTTCCCGTTTCGGACCGCGAGAGAGAGGAGTCAACATGCGACGCGCCGCTCGTCATCTTTGAAACCATGGCAACAAGTTGGAGACGCTCGGTTTATCCGCTTCGCTCTTCAGCGCCGCCGCATCGTCCGGATGTGGAACGATTTGACCTTTAACCTCGGAAACGCCCCCCCATCCGCCCCTCCGCCCGAGCGTTCTGTGGGAATCAACGCGTGTGTGCGTCGAATGCTTGTTTCAACGCCGATCTCACGAAGTGACAGCGGAGCGGCAGAGCTGTCAGTTTCGGGGCGCGGCGCCCCGACACGCTGTCACTCGCCACAGCGAGGCGCCTCCGTGTGTGTGTTTGTTGACGGAGGTGTCGGTAGATGCTGTCTGTTACATCATGCAGTGACCTCCGAGTTTGTGTCCGTCCAGATATTTTACACCCCTTTACAAGTCCGTCTTTCGGCTCGAGCAGCTCCACCTGATTCGGAACCCTCCCGACTCCGACCGGTCAATCCCGAGGAGTGACACGACCCTCCGCGAAGACGCTGATATCGTTTTAATTCGCTCGTCGAAGCCGCTGAAAAGTGCTGAGTATCGGGATCGAGTGTTCAGGCCTCCAGAGTTCAATTTCAGGACGTTCTGTGCCAAAACAACCGGCGCTTCCCTTCGCTGTAACGCTCGGCGATTCCTCGTCTCTGCTGATTCTTTCTGGGCTGCGCGTCTCCTGAAATATTGCCGACATTTGATCGAGTTATTAGTAGGAATCGAGCTGCAGACGTCGAAGCTGTGGATGAGTTTTAATGTTTTTGTCTGTGACGCAACTTTCGACGTCTGTCCTCTGAAGTGACGGAAAACCCTGCTCTGTGTGCGTGTGTGTGTGTGCGTGTGTGTGTGTGTGTGTGTGTGTGCGTGCGTGTGTGTGCGTGCGTGTGTGCGTGCGTGTCAGACTTTGCCAGGTGGAGGTGCGTCTGTTGGCTCACCTCTCCTCCGACCCCAAGCTGCTCAGCATTCTCAACGAGCCACAGGCAGGCGGACGTCTTCACCATGCTGGCATCTCAGTGGTGGGTCGCGCGCACACACACACACACACACACACACACACACACACACACACACACACACACACACCGGCAGACTCACACTGGTTCCCCCCTGATCGCCTCGCCAAGGTGAGTGTCGCTGCTCCGCGGGGGTTCCTCCTCCTTCCCCTCCTTCGCTCCCTCCCTCCCTCCATCCCTCCACGCCGCCGGCTCCCTCGCTTCTAATAACCTTGTTGCCATGACGACGGCGCCGACTGCTTCATCCTGTCTCCTTTTTTTTCTTTTTCTTTTTTTTGCAGCGGGTAGGACACCTCTGGGCTCGTCGCGCTGGTGATTACATTGTTGCGCTTTTGAAGTATTTCTTGAGAGAGTGGCGTGCGTGCGTGTGTGTGTGTGTGTGTGTGTGTGTGTGTGTAGCCCCCACCCTCCCTCTCCGTCAGGTGTGGTGCCGAGGGCAGCCCGTTAAAGAGATTACCATATTTATAAGCCCATTGAGGCTTCACGGCGTCTCTCTTTTATTGTCGCTCCGTCACCTTTGACCAGTTTCCCGGCGTCTCTGCTGAGCTCGCACATTCTGAACCTTCACCGTCTTCCTCCTCCGTCGTTTTATCCTCTTTTTTTATCCTCCTTTATTTTATTAACATGTTTCCTCCCTGTAATGCTTTTATTTTGTAGTTGTGACCTGTTTTTTCCTCCAGAACACCGATCATCATTTCTTTGCGTTTTTCTCGCGGCAGAAACTCTTTTATTTACACCTCTGAATGAATAATTAAAGGAATAAACAGACACAGTGTTGGACTGTAAGAAAGGAAGCCGGCAGCTTTAAAATAACACTTTTAAGGAGTACTTTTTAAGTTTTTTTCATAAAATACAAAACTCAAAACAGAAATAAATGTAAATTCTATTCAGATTTTTTGCAAATTTGCACTTTCAACTAAAAATGTGAAACCTGGAAGCAAATTAAAGCGGATTTTTGTGAAAATTGAATAAAAAAAAGAAACTAAGAAGTGGTTTGGAATAAAAACTCCAGCAGGGGGCATAAAAATCCAGACTCCATGTCAGGTTCTCCTTCAGTCACTGGTTGTTCCACAGACGAAATTTTTTGTGTCTTTACAGTCGACAATCGAGGATTTTATGCAATTCTGGAGTTTTGAAATTTATGGGAAATCCCTGGGAGGCTTTTCTGTGTATGTGTGTGTGTGTGTGTGTGTGTGTGTGTGTGTGTGTGTGTGTCTGTGTGTGTGTGTGCGCGTGTGCGTGTGTGTGTGAGACGCTGATGGGCCGTGGCAGCTCCCAGTCAGCCCCTCCAGAGGAGTCACTCTGCAGATGTGACGTCCCACCCTGCTGCACTGTCGCCGTCTCCCCGTCACGTTACATAACCGTCCCGCACTGTTTCCCCCTTGCCCCCCCCCCCCCTAAAAAAGCGTCTCGCCACTTTTCTTCCCGACTCCTTTTTTCTCCGCAGCCTTTTTTCCTCCGTCTTGTTTTTTTGTTTTCAGCTTCTTTGTCGCAGAGTCGCCAAACTTCTTTCGGCTGCCGCTTTGTGTGCGCTCGTCTGTCTGGCTCTTAAAGTGTTTCGAGCAGCTTCTGGTGGGCTTTCTTTCTCTGTGTCTCCCAGGAAAGGGGGAGAGTGAGGGTGAGGTGACCTCCGAGGACAGAGAACGCACCAAACGCATCGTTCACTCCGCCAACGGTCCAGCTAGAGTCCCGCTGAGGCTTTTGGGAGCATTGGCTGTTATCTCAAGATTTCAGGAACGTTGATGCTTCCTTCAACATCTTCATGTACACAAAAATCCCCTCTGACATTGTCCCAGATGGTTCAGTTGGTAGAGCACAAGCCTCTGAGACCCAGGTCACTGGTTCAAAGCCCACACCAACAGTTCCTTCAGGAAAATACCCCTTTTATCAAGATTCGATCCCACCAATTGGATGGAAAGATTTTTAATGTTGCAGCGTTTGAAAAGTTGAAAAATACCATCCAGTACTACGATATTGCCTGAGAGTATCATGCTCCACCAACTGAGCTAAGCAGGCTGGTGACAGCACTCCAGCTTACTCGTTAGTATTTGTCACTTTTCAAACCCTGCAATCTTAAAAAAAAAAAAGGTCATTCCTACTGGCGCGATTGAACTCAAGACCTGAAGTTTCAGAGTCTGAAATTCTACAGACTGAGCTATCAGAGCTGGAAGTTTTAGGCAGAAGTGTTATTATACCAACAAAGAGTCTCGATCGTCACCAAAAAAAGGCTTAAAAGGTTCGAAGTTCTGCCAATCAACCCACCAGAACGTCCGACGACGGCTGACGATTGAAGTAAAACGGTGATGTTTTGGTGCCGTGAAGGAGGAGAGTCCAACACGGACGCGCGGTGCGTCACGTTTCCGGCTTTTCTCTGCCGTCAAATGGAAAAAGGAGAGAGGCTGTTGCAGTGGACGGACGAGTAACAAACACTTCTGTCCATCAAATATCTGGACAACTGACCAGCGTCACTTCAACAAGCAGTGAAGTGACGCGAAATGAGAGGATGTGTTTCGGCGAATGAACGGATGAACGAGCGTGAAGGCCCAGGAGGTCGAGACCGAGCGGCCTGCGTGTGACGCACCTTCTGCTCCGACTCGTGACTCGTGACCTCGTCTCTTCACGCTGGCGTGTGGCCACGCATGACGCCGTGAAACGCTGTCACGGGAGACCGCGCCGGTCGAGCCGCGGCTTTTCTTTCCCCTCTCTGGAAACGCATTCGTTTGTTCTCGCTCGTCTGCAGCTCTCACCAGCTTTAAAGTCGCACGTTTCTTCGCCCTTCCGGCTCTCCGTACTCCTCTGCGGCCGCTCTGCGATCGGCACTTGACCTCAGCTTGACGCACGAGTGTTTCGGCCACTTCTTTCGAGCTCTCGCACAAGAATCCGGCACCTGTCGGCCGCACGATGATCCCTGCGTTCCCGCGTCTGCTGCAGATTATTATTTTCTGTCATCTGGGAGAGAAATTAGATTAGAGGCCAACTTATAGGAACATTCTCTCGAGTGTAAGCGAGACGTCTCTGTGGCTGTTCACGTCGAGCTGCACAAGAATTCGTTCTGGGTCAAGAAAACGATTCCTCGGGAGTTCCAAAATGTACATCTGCGGGTGGTAGATGCCGTTTCTTTTCCTTGCGACAAAGAAAAACACCGATTTCTTTGCGTTCTGATGTTTTCACAGGTGCTGTTCTTTGCGTTATGTAGGTCAGAGCAGACGGAGGGCGAGAAGAGAGGCGATCGGCGGCGGCGCAGGTCGATAAAAATCCGCCGTAAATGAGTGCGAACGGCTGCCGGGCGAAGGAAGGCGCTCCTGTTCATTGGCTTCATGTGACCCAGAACATCAAAACAAGACGTTTACTGTTCTCGCCGAAAATCAACAACCCCGGAAAATATGTCAGATGTAATCAGCTAAGCCTAAAGCGCATGGTTCGCATCAGAATCCTTATCGAGGAGACGGAGCCGGCGGCTTCTTTCGCCACCTGAAAAAAACGGAAGGTTTGGGATGTTTTTCTGTCGCTCGGAAGGAGAAAAACAAACGTAAACGCTCCCAAAGTGACTCCAAAAACCGGCTGATGAGGCGGTTTTCATGAGGGGGGGGGACGGGGGGACGTCGGGGGGCAAGAGGCAAACGCAGGAGAAGGCAGGAAACAAAAGGTCAGATCAAGCAGACGGAATAAGAAGCCACTTATAGACCTCGCAAGTGCAGAAAACGTGGGCTGGAGGCAGAAATGGAAAAGGGGGGGGGAGGTGGGGGGGGGGAGGTGTAATGTAGGGGAAAGGGGAAGAGTGAGGAGTGGGCGGAGCCACGCCAGCGACAGCGAGAGAGAGGGAATGCGAGGAGCTCCCGAACGGCATCAGACAGGCAGCTCTTCGCGGAGGGATGCGTTGCCATGGAGACGGAACACTAAGGGAAGCTTTCTCCCCGCAAGACAATAATCAGGGCAGGGAGGAGGGGCGCCGCGGCGCCGTGCGCTCGTGCACGTACTCAAACCGACGTACACATGTGGGTCAACAAATAAGGAGGTGGAGGAGCGGCGGCGGCGTTTGGAGGACGTGAGATGAACCCAGGTCGTCGTGGGGGTGGGGGTGGGGGGGGGACACAGGTGACACGGCGAGCGGCGGGGGGAGGACGTGAAGTCAGCGGGGGAGGATGAAGGGAAGAGGACAACAAAAAAAGACTGTCCGGGGTCCGGGACGAGCGCCGGCCACAGAGGTCAAAGGTCACGCCTGGGCCTGACCTCATTCAGCAGGAATGTGGGGCGTCGCGCACACACACACACACACACACGTTGGTTGTGCTGTACTTGTGGGCCCACGTAATCAGGCATCAACCTGCATTCAGCGCTAAAACGGACAGGAAGTGACCGCCGTCTCCGTGGTTGTGGCGTCGGGGGTCCCGGAGGGGATTACAAGTTACTTTACGAGTCAAAGGTAACTTGTAACACCTGGGGATTACAGGTCAGCACAATGTGTCTGTTCGCTCTCACACGATGGGAGACGAAGATGTGTTTGCATTGGCAGGAAGGAGACAAACTGCGGCGGGTCAATACTTGAAGGGGACAGCGAGGGGTGGGAGGGGTTTGATGGTTCAGACGGGACACTATTTATACTCCGGCCGAACTGCCGACGCAGCTCACCTGAGACTTGAACACGCTCACACAAAATAGTGTGCAGTCCGCACTTTAACCCTCGCCGCATGCGGCGCGAGGGGCCGAGATGAGGTCAGGCTGCGGCGCGGCGGCGGCCGGAAGCTCCTTCCTGAACTCCGAGTGGAGCGCGGGGCCGGACACGAGTCTCAAACACGCCAGATCTCGTTCTGATGACACCGTAAATCGTCGCTCTGTTCGCCCCGTGATGTCATGGCGACCGGTTCGGGGCGCAACCGGGCGCGAATCATTCCCGGCAGCCTCGCATGTTCGACGCCATCCGTTAGACGGACTTCACGGCGCTGCGATCAGGGATGCTTTTTCTACCGCCACGTGGACAGGTGCTCTGTCACCCGCGGCAACCAATCACCGCCGCCTCCCCCCCCTTTGATCAGAGATCAGGCCGCCGATCGAAAGACTCGTCGCGGATCAGGGAGGAAGCTCCCGGGGGGGGCAAAGCGAAGGCTGTAAAACGAGTCGGCTGTAAGTCGGCTCGTCACCATGGTGACGCGTCGGGATTTGTTCGCTTCATCCGTCTCATCCTTTCCCCCCTTCTTTACCCATCTCGCTGCTCCCCTATTTCCCCCTCCCTCCCTCCCTCGCTCCCTCCCTCCCTCGCTCCCTCATTCCTCCACAGGAATTAATCCGATCAATAAAACGGTCCTCAAATCAGATCCGCCGGCCGCTCCTCCTCCTCTCTGCTCCCACTTTACCGTCGGCTGCGACCTGATCTCCTGCTCGACCAGCGAGGTCAGCGTCAGCAGAGGAGGAGGAGGAGGAGGAAGAAGCGGCGAGGCTGCGCTGAAAACCACGACAATCGCTTGTAAATCACAACAAATAACCGCCGACGTTTCCTTGAACGGCTCGCACTCCGTTTGACACTCGCCGCCTTTGATATGAAAATGAGATCGCGAGCCGCCGCTGCCGCCCGCCGCCGCCGCTCCTTCTTCAAATCCTGCACATTTCATTAACGCGCTGAGGATGAATGCCGCGGCTTCAGTGGCGACGACAGCGAGGAGAAGAAGAAGAAAAGGACGGAGACAGAAGGAGGAAACGACGGGGAGGCACCCAGATCAAACGAGGAGCAGCCTCCTGAAGGCTGCGTCACACTGAGGGAATCCACACACACACACACACACACACTGCAGGAGTTGACACACACACTCGCCTCTTTGTTGGGATCGTTCCTTCAGAAGTTTTCTTCAGATTGCGCCACTCGCTGCCTTCTGATGCAACACGCACTCTGAAACAACGGAGGACAACGTGACGTCACCGCCAAGTCTGCAAACGTCACGGTTTCAGCTCGTAAACAAAAAATACGACCAAAAAAAAATCAACAGATCATCGGATGTTTTTCTTCTGCACCGTGAACTTGAATAGCAGTGACCAACACACACACACACACACATTCCAGTGTGACTCGCTCTCATACCTGTGTGTGTGTGTTAGTGGGACTGCCAGCCAGGCCCCCGCCCAGAGGTCACATTCCTGGTGAAAAAGGTCACACGTGTGTTTGACGTGTGACCCCTTCCTGCCGCTGGAAGTACAAGTATACAATTTATATCCAGTTTTTGGGATTGTCAACAAAGTAATGTTTAACTTAGGCACACTTACCAAAATGAAGAATCTCACAGTGTGCAATTTCTAACGTTCAGTGTTTCACGTTAAACCTTCAACCAAGCGGTTGGATTTCAAGCGTTGGGGCACAAACGAGGACGACGTTACTCACGTATCCCCGAGAAATTGTCCAAGAACGGCGTCCAGCTCGGGTCGCTGTCCACTTCCACGCAGGTCCAGCCGCACGGCTCCTCCTCACAGGTGGCGGTTCCTCGCGGTTCCTTCTCTGGGGTCCATAATCTTGTCGTTACTCTACTTTCAACGGCGACACAGCGACTCGCTGGACTTGTAGTCCAAAAGGACTAGGCAGTCGAAAAGGCGCTCTGAAACCGTTCGACGAAGTTCAAGTCCACGAGTATTACTTCGAAACCAACGTGCTCAGCACCTTCACGCTGGCACTTCCTTATTTTCTTAACCCCACCCACAAATTCACTTGTCATTGGCTCAGGTCAACAGGAAAAGGAGCGCTCATTGGCTCACGACACAGAACACAGAATTCACCGCACGCACCTTGAGCTGATAGGAAATGTAGTTTTTTAGCCTGTTTTTGGCGATACTCTTAAATACGCGTTTTACAGTTCCTTCCAGGCGGGTGTGTTCACAGCTCGCCCGCCGTGCGCTCACTTCCTCGTGCATTGGTGCAGGATTGTGTGTGTCCAGAGGAAGAGGCTCATTCAGGTTTCACGCCCGGCCCGGCTTAGGGGACACTGCGGGGGGATTTGGCGGCAAAGCCCCCCCCCTTTGTCCGCTCAGAGGAATGCACCGGGTGGTGACTGTGCGAGTCTGTGTGCGTGTCGTCACCACGCACTGCTGCTGCGTTTGTGTATTGGAATATCGTGCGAGTGTTGAAAGACGATTGTCAAATCTGAGCTGTTTGGTTGCTAGGTTACGTGCTGTCCATCACGGGCCGCAAACGGACCCTTGCCCACATTGACTCTCCAGTCTGGATGCAGGCCATCAACTTTGTGGTCCAAGGTGCGACCAGTTGTGTCTTTCTCGTGTTTCCACGTTTTCGCTGGCCTCCTCGCCCTCGCTGTCGAGATTTATTCATCATCTAGTCGTAGTTTATTGTCTGGAGGCCGTCAAATAAGGAGGAGCAGGAACTTGAGTGAAGTTCTGTCTCGTTTGACACAAAATCTTCGTTCATTCGCAGCTCGGGAGTTGGCGGCCGGCGTGCCGGCACACTGACACGCTTTCTCTTCTCTCTGCGTTTTGCAGGTTCCCCTGAAGGTGGCGGTCTCGGGGATCCACGAGTGAGCTTAAGGTCCCTCCTGGAACCCCCCGTCCCGTCCCCCCCCGTCCCCCTCCTCTCCGTCCGCCGCTGTCTCGAGGGCTACTTTTGTTTCACCGCTGGACGTTCGCTCCCTCCCTGTCGGTGCGCTCTGAACCTTTTTACCCTCTCCGGGTGTCTTGTTCTCGTCCCTCCCCTCGCTCCCTCGCTCGCTCTCGCGCTCTCCGTTTGTCCTGCATCCACGTCGCCATGGAAACCAGGCAGCTGCAGCTCCCAGTGCTTGCTTTGAGCCACAGACTGGATTGCACCAGTTCTCCCTCCTCTCTTTCTCTCTCTCTCTCTCTTTCCTCCTCCATTTTCACACTCTCTCGTTAGGACCTATGATGTGTTCGCCGCCTTGTTGCCAAGGTGAAGCTCGGCGTGCACGAGGGGGCTCGGCGGGTTCACCCGACTGCCTGTTTCCAGTTTCACGGGAAGCCCCCACATATTTCTCTCGCGATCCGTCGAGCTGTTCTGAGGCCTCGCCGAACAAAACACGTCTGACAAGCCGACGCACGCAAGTCCTGCGATCCACCCGTCGACCGGGTTCGAATCAGCAAATCGCTGAGACGATGAAGTGGAACGCCGCTCGGACTCGGAGCAGACGATCCAGCGCGAGGCTGCTCATCCTCCGTCCAGCCGACTTGCCCCCTTTTGTCTTCTTTCTGCCTCCGTCTCACACTCGCACATTCCACGAATGCTTGGACGCACACACACACACGCTCGGTTTCTATCCAGCCTGAAAGCCCTCGCCGGCATTCACCGGCTTCCAGGCACACTGACCGAGTTTCCGGACCCTCTCCGCCCCCCCTCTTTTTTTCTCCCACATTGTCTCGCAATTAAGACCCCTCAGGCCCGCTGGCAGCGCCGTGACACCTCCAACAAAGCCCCCCCCCGCCCCCGTGAGGTATCTGAACCGCCACCTTGCGTCGATGCCTCTTTATGGGACTTTTTCGACAAAAGTGTCGGGCGCAGTCGTGTCTCGTCCCTCGTCTGACATTCCTGCAGTTCCCTTTCTCGACGAGCTCTTTTTTTGGGGGGGGGGGGTCTTTCTGCCAGCCAACAATAATACGCTGGCGTGAGAGCAGCTCTTTTCTCTCCCCCCGGCCAGCGCGAGCGCCGCGGAGCCGCTGTTATGGAAATCTGGCCCCCGCTATTCTCTCATTGTTGTGCGGTTTAAGTGTGCGAGGCCTCGGCCCCCTTTTCCCCCTGAAGGGAAGCGTGAGACTGGTATGCGCGGATTGTGGAGGGCGCTCGGCGCTCCGAGCCTGAATACACCAAGGTAAAACCAGCATCAATAAACACCCCCGCCCCCCCCCCCCCCCCTCTTCAGGTCCCGTCTGCCTCCAGCTCTTCACTCGCAGGTGAAGCTGTTTGAATTGGGTCAAAGATTTGGGAGGCCCAGAATAAGTCGCTCCATTTTCAGCCACAAGGTCAGAGATTTTCAGCTGGTCTCACTTTCTTTTGGGCCGTTTCTGGAAGTTTCAAGCGTAAACTTTCACGTTTTACAAGTAAAACCGTTTATTTTACGTCAAATAAGTAAAAAAACCCCACGAATCTTTAGTTTGAACGTCTCGTTTTGAGTGTTTTTGACTCGAGATTTAGATATTTAAGGTGAAACTTGGATTTTTCCGAGCGTTTAAAAGGTGTCAGTTCAGGACCCCCCCCCCATTTCATGAATAAACACAGTTGACTTGTGCAACATATAAAAGCTTAATGCATCGTCATTTTAATTGATACAATATATGTACATCCATGTTTCCATCGTGGCCATAATGCAGGAATCCCGTCTTTACATCTGTACAGTGTTCCAGTTGTTGTCAGTATAAAACAAAGGGTTAATAACCGCCGTAATCACCACGACAGGAGGCCCCCCCCTCCCTCCCTCCCTCCCCCCCCGGTGGCTCCATAGGAGAGCAGGAGCTGAACGCTCACGGACCCCCGTTAGGGAAAACAGGCAGCAGCCACACCGTCGCCGCGGCGCGGCGGGCCGACGAACCCGAGTGACCCCGGCGGAGGCGGAAGGTCGCCGCCGCCGACTCGTCGGACCCCTTTTACTTTCGCTTTCCAGGCGACTGTTTACGCCCTCGTTTCCCGAAATTCCTCCTCGTAAACAAAGCCTCGGTTTGAACCCGCCACCCCCCCCCCCCCTCCTTCTCCACCCCCCCCCCTCTCTCTCTCTATCAGGGCCGCTTGACCCGCCTGCCTCCTCACAGTGTGGCTGCACATCAATCCCCTGCTGTGCTTTGTGCGGGTCGGTCTCCTGGCAACAGACGGCAGCCGTGACGGGGCTGCAGGGCAGAGAGAGCGACCGCCGTCGCCGTCGCTCGCCGCCGCCGCCGGCGGCCGCTCTCTCGACGTCCCGAGAGTTCAAGCAGACAGACGGGAGCGGGAAGGAGCGACGCGCCTCCTCGCCGTCTCCTCCCGCCGAGGCCTTCGGGGACTGTGGTGATGTAGCCCAGATGAGGACACCTGTGCTACTGTGGAGAATCGCTTTAATAATACTGTAAATACTTTTAAAATATATTTTCTTTTATTCATTTGAAATCCACAGTTGCAAATACAAAAGGGGTAAAAAATGACCCCAGATGCTATTTACAGTAAAATATACTTTACAACTTTACAGTTACTAACTTGTAGATTCAAATAAAAGACTTTGAATCTCACCAGTAAGAAATGTCAACATAGTTGAGAGTTAAACAGCTGCAGCGGGTGGTTAATTGGTCGGGTTTTATTTCGGGGGGGGGGGGGGGGTGGTGACGGAGCGGTGGGCGTGGTTCCAGGAGGTCGAAGGGGGACCTGTGATGCTTCCTGCGGCGAAATCAGCCTCAAAAAGCTTCAGACCGGCGAGGCTGGTGTCAAATTACGAGGACGCGGCGCTGCAGGCGTCCGGCTTCGAGTCACTCGCACAAAAACGGCATTTTTCGGAAAGAAAGAGGTGCGTTCACGCCTGCGGCGCCAAACTTTGGGGACTCGTGAACGCACCCTGAAAGGACGTCCAGCATCAAAGGTCCCCCCTCCCCCGGCCCCCCGTCCTCTGTGAACGCTCAGAGCCTCCGTCTTCGTCCTCCTGTCTGCTTGAACTGCTCGTCCTCCGGCCCCCCCGCCGTCCCTCGCGTCTCGCTTCCTATTGACATCTGTACAAACGGCGCCGCCGCGGAGGTACACCCGTGTACGGCCGCTCTGGCTTCTTTAGAAAACAGCTTTGACACTTCTCGATCAAGAAAGATACAAAAAAGAAACAAACATTGTACAATCAAACGCCCCCCCCCCCCGTTGAGGCCGCCCGGGTATGAGTGGTCGCCGACGCTGCGGCGGCGCCACCAAGATCGCGGTTCAGTAAAATCCTCGTCGTCGTGCAGCTTCTCGGCGGTTTGTGTTTATTGCTTGATCAGATGGCACGTGGGCGGGAGGGAAAGAAAAAAGGGGGCGGGGTCGCGTTGGGTGTCGAGGGGGGCAAAAACTGCAGCGGTGACCGTCACCTTTGGCGAGAAGAAAAAAAAGAGAACGTCCCGGCGTGGCGGCGTGGAGCGCGATGCAGGAGAAACTTTAGCCTGCATCTTTATACGAAACGCGTGAAAGGAAGCAAAACAAAACCACGATATGTTATGAGACAGAGAGAGACACAAAGAGAGGGAGGGAGGGAGAGAAAGAGAAGGAGAGGGTGAGGAAGGGAGGAGAAAGGGATTGAGAGAGAGACAGAGAGAGAGAGAGAGAGAGAGAGAGAGGGGATAGGGAGGGAGAGAAAGAGAAAAAGAGAGGGAGAGAAAGAGAGAGGGAGGGGGAGGAAGAGGGAGGAAGGGATTGAGAGAGAGAGAGGGGTCCATGCTGTGGAGTTCTGTCACTGCAGACCACCTCCTCCTCCTCCTCCTCCTCCTCCTCCTCCTCTTCCTCTTCCTCCTCCTCCCATTTTCCAGATTTGCTTTTCAAAGAAAAAACAGAGACGCCGATAAAAAGATGAGCGCAAACAATCGAGCAACCACAGGAAGTGACACACTTATTTACAGTCGCACGTGTCCGACGGCTGACGCGGTGGTTTTGTTTTTGCGTCACTGAACGACAGAAGCGCGAGACGCTTCTGTCGTTCAGTGCCGCAAAAACAACAAAAAAAAGCAACCAGGAAGGAACATAAAACGTTGGCAGTTTACATTCGTGCCGGCGCCACGGCTGTCACGCCCCGTTCAGGGCGACGCCGCGCCCGGGCGCCGGGCCTGTACATTTGTGCAGTTTGGACTGAAAACGGAGCGATTTCGGCGCCGTTTTGGACTTTTAACGTAAAGAAAAGGATCAAGCTTCGTCGGCTCGTGACTCTGTCTCAGCTTCAAACGCTCGTTGTTTGTTTGTTTGTTTTTTGGGGGGGTTGTAAAGCACTTCCTCGAGGAAAACAAACGAAATAAAAGCGAGGGATTGGGGGTTTTTTTTGTTTGTTTTTGTTTGGATTGTACATCAGCAGAGCATTTCAGAGGATCCGCGTGCACCTGAACGCACCCTCAGGTGGACGTTGCATACAGTTCGTTCACTACATTCCAGCAGTACGTACGTACGGGCTCCTCAGACGGGGGCGGGGCCTCGCCGAGCGTTCGCGGGGAGTAGAAAAAAAAAGCGAAAAAAGATCAACGCGTCCGTCGTTACAATCCAGAGTCCCCACCCACCCACTTCACGGCGACCACAGCGCGTAAGGCTTCTCGAACAACCGCCGCCTCGGTCATCACAGGCTCCTCCCCCCGAAAGGAGACTTCGCTTCTCTTTTTTGAAATTTCATCAGGCAAAAAAAAGGGCAAAAATGGAGGTTGGCAGCAGCAGAAATGGCTCAGAATCGACAAGTCTTCACATTCGTCTCCTCCGCTTCGTTTCTGATCTCGGACCAGCGGCTTTCCGGGCGAAACTTCCCGTCATCTCTTTGTGCCTTTTTCTTCCCGCCTTGTTCGAGCGAAGGGAGCGAAAACCGACACACGGAAGCGTCGAAACGAGATCGATCGAGAGAATAAATAGCGCGACGGAAAGTGTTCGATTTGACTTCGACGCAGGTTTCTTTTTAGAGTCGTAGGACCCTGAAAACGCAGCGGCTTCCCCCTTTTTCCCCGTTCTTTTTCTACGAAACACGACGACTCCGAGGGGACGTTTGACGGGAAACGAGCGTCGCTGGCGCCCCCGACGAGTTTAAAAGTTAAGAGAAGTGCGGCGGCGTGGCTCCACTGTCTGCCGTGTGCCGGGAGTTTCTCCCCTACGAGTTATATTTGCATTCAAAGAGACGTTTCATGCAAATGGTACGATTTCATCTTTTGAAACACGTAGTTCTTTTATATGTTCATCCTAAAAAAGAAGCTTATTTTCTTGTTTATTTATATATATATATATACGTATATATATCTGTGTGGGGTAATTGTTTTTTTTGTTTTTTTTACACCTTTCAGGGCAGGCACCGTACACACACCGGGTACTGACGCATGCCACACTTGCATTGCTTTTTGCATTCTACAGTTGGTTGGCTGGCAGGCGCGATGTCGCCACGGCGACGGCGGCAGCGTCGCTCGTAGGGGAGGGGCGGGGTCGACGGGGTCGGTCCGACAAGCTTCCGATGGAGCAGTGCAGCAAGGCTCAGTGGCACATGCAGAGAGGGGGGGCGGGGGGGGGGGGGGGGGCTGGGACCT
>JASSRZ010000060.1:8334443-8354948 GCA_032164315.1 Malacoctenus gilli
ACACACACACACACACACACACACACACACACACACACACACACACACACACACACACACACACACACACTGAAGCTGTGTGTTGCATGACTTGTGTAAAACTTTATCTCTGCATGTTTCAGGTCTGAAAATGTTAAATGACAAACGACTCAATTAGAAAAATTAACACCTAGATCATCAATTTAGTGGAGCAATTTATGACGAACAATATTTGAAAATTAAGAAAGGATGTTGTGTAAACAAACGCCGCCTCCCTCCCCCAGATGAAGGAGGCCCTGTCGGAGATCATCCAGCTGGCCACGGTGGACTCGGAGCCCTGGGTGCTGATGGTGGCCGACATCCTCAAGTCCTTCCCGGAGACCGGCTCGCTCAACCTGGACCTGGAGGAGCAGAATCCCAACGTGCAGGACATTCTGGGAGAGCTCCGGGAGAAAGGTGGCGAGGCCTCTCCCGTTTCACTGGAGCTTTGTGCGGAAGCAGACGCTGACGGTCTCCTCCGTCTCTCCTTTTAGTGGGCGAGTGCGAAGCGTCGGCCATGCTGCCCCTGGAGTGCCAGTACCTGAACAAGAGCGCGCTGACCACCCTGGTGGGCGCCCTGACGCCCCCCGTCAAACATTTCCAGCTCAAGCGGAAGCCCAAGAGCGCCACGCTCAGAGCCGAGCTGCTGCAGAAGTGTAAGTCGGTTCTCGCGGTGGATTCTTCCTCCAGGCTTCCGGTAGATTCCGCTGACTCCGCTGTGTCTCCACCAGCCGTAGAAACAGCCCAGCAGCTGAAGAAGACCGCCGGAGTGCCTTTTCACGCCAAAGGGAGGGGGCTGGTTAAAAAGATCGACACTACGAGTGAGTCGCGCCGCCAGAAACGCACAAATCCTACGTCTGTTTCTTCTTTCTGACGTCTGTTTGCTCTGCAGCTCCTCTCAAGGGGATTCCCAAAGCCCCCTTCCGCAGCCCCACCGCCCCCAGTATGTTCAGCCCCCCCAGCAACCGCACACCCATCGCCCCCGCACGGACGCCACTACGCAAGGAGAGAGGAGTCAAAGTAAGCCGGGCGACGCACTCTGCACGTATTCCTCGCTCACCGTGAGTCAGCGTGACCGACGCGCGCCTGTGTTTTGTCAGCTGTTAGACATCTCGGAGCTGGACATGGTGGGGGCCGGCCGGGAGGCCAAGAGGAGGAGGAAGACTCTGGGTGAGCGTTTCCTGCGTCGCCGTCGCCGCTTGACGAGCTGGACTGAAAGACACGGACGATAACGTTTGTTCCTTCTCGCAGAAACGGAGGCTGGAGAGAAAGCGGCCAAAGAGGAAGCGGTGGTGGAAAACACCACCCCCGACTACGCCGCCGGCCTCGTCTCCGCACAGGTGAGTTCCGTTTTCCTTCGATCGCAGACGTAAACAAACGAGACGCGTTCTCACACGCTTGTCTTCTCTTCCTGGGGTGCAGAAACTGGGGGCGCTGAACGAGAACCCCCTGCCGTCGACCAGCTACCTGCCCGCCACGCCCAGCATGGTTCCCTCCTCCTCCTACATTCCCAGCTCCGAGGCGCAGCCGGGTGGGTGACGCGCCATCCAAGCCCCGCCTTCTCACACGTCCCCCTCCCCTGACATCTCGTCTCCCTCTCGCAGCCAACGCCGGCGGTTCGGGTCGCGACACGCTGCAGGCGGCCCGCCAGCCCGAGGAGTCCGCGACGGCGGGCACGGGCGCCAACGCCACCCTTCCGGGCCAGTACAAGCAGAGGACGCCCATGTACAACGCCAGCACCACGGCCAACCCCGCCACCCCCACGTCCCCCAGCACGCCGGCCTCCACGCCGGCCAGCAACGGCCCGCCGGCGGCCGCCACCGCCACCCAGCCCGAGACCCCCACCCAGCCTCCCGGCACGCCGCAGACCCCGACGCCGACGCCCGCCCCCACGCCAGCACAGCCGCAGCCCAAAAAGAACCTCTCGCTCACGGTGAGACCCGAGAAAAACGGCGAATTTGAGCGACGACGCGTTTTTCTGAGCGTCGAACCTAACCTCTGTGTCCGACTCTCAGAGAGACCAGATGTACGCCGCTCAGGAGATGTTCAAGACCGCCAACAAGGTGACCCGACCGGAGAAGGCGCTCATCCTGGGCTTCATGGCCGGATCCAGAGGTAACGAGGGGCCGCCTGGGGTAGCGTTGGCCCGTTTCGGACGCGCCACGTGTTTGCTGACCTGTGTCTTTGTCTCCGCCCGCCCCCCCCACAGAGAACCCATGTCCAGAGCAGGGCGAGATCATCCAGATCAAGCTGAGCGAGCACACGGAGGTGCTGCCCAAGGCCGACGGCACGGGCAGCACCACCATGCTGGTGGACACCGTGTTCGAGATGAACTACTCCACGGGCCAGTGGACCCGCCTCAAGAAGTACAAACCCATCACCAACACCTCCTGAGGCCCCGCCCCTTCTCGACGCTCGCCCCCTCCCCCCCCTCCCTCCCTCCCTCCCCAGAAAAAGAAACCATGTTTACACACAGATGCGAGGACTCGCGTCCACACTTGGGCCAAATGGAACGTGGGGGGGGGTGAGAGATGGTCAAGGAGAGAAAGCTCCTCCCTGTTCCTGCGCCGGCAGACCGCAGCAGCGCCGTTTCTGTCCTTTTTATTTTGTCGTTCGGTTGCTTCCCTTCCTCTTTTACCGTTTGTTTTTAAGTCGCCTCTGACTCCAGAGCGAGGAGGCGAGGGGGGAGGCGTCACCCCCCCTCCTCCCTCCCTCCCTCCCTCAAAAGGCAGGCGGGCACATTTCAGTGTTCGCGGAAAAAAGACGCCGCCGAGCCGTCTGTATTTTTCTGTACAAATGTGAGGTCCGCGATGGCGCCGCAACGCAACCTGGACGGGCAGACGTGGCCCGTTTGGAGCCTTCTGGTAGATGTTGAATAGTCCTGCTCCCTTTTTCAAAAGAAGGGATGAAAATAAAGTGAAGACAGACTCACCAAGGTGTTTCTCTCTTTTCTTAACCTGGCTCCGCCCCCTCACCCCCACAAACCACTTATCTCCAGACTTAATCAATATTAATAGAAGCTTTTATTTTCTTAATTGACTTCCTGTTCAAGCCGTCTCTGTCCAGAGACGACGACACGATTCATCAGTGCAAAGTCTTTATTCCTTCAACTCCGGCTCCGAGGTTTGGTGACGGCTGTCGGCACGGCGACGGGGCGAGTCCTATGTTCACTTTGGGGGCCGCGTGGCCCCGGGGTCCCTCCAGCCCCCGAACGCCTCCTCCAGGTGGAGCGCCACGGCCAGCGTCAGGTGGTCCTGCAGCTTCCCGGCCACCACCTGCACGCCGAGGGGCAGCCCCTCCTGGCCCACCCCCAGGGGACACTGAGTGACCGGCAGCCCCAGGATGTTGAGGATGCCTGAGGAAAACAAAGAGTAAATATACATTTAAAAAAATGGACTTAATTTTGACCATATTACAGCTGTTACTTTATTAAAATTAATCAAAATAAAAAAGTAAATAGACTTTATTAAGTTTCTGTCCAGCTGGCTCCGTCACTGACCGGTATAGGCGAAGTCGAAGGGCCTGAAGAGCGGGTGGTGGTGTTTGGGCGCCACCCTGGGGTGCGACGGGTAGAGGAGGACGCCGTCGGTGCCCAGCAGCTCCTCCACCTCCTTCTGCAGCTTCTCCTTCTGCCGCAGGATGAAGGGCGACGGCACGGCGCCGTGCGTCATCTCCACCAGCGCCAAGCCTGCGGACGGAGGGCGAGATCCCACGTGAAGGAGCGCGCGACAGCCGAATATCCGTCGACAGTGTATCGCCGCCTTCTCACCGATGGCGGGAACGGTGTGGTCCGACTTCCCCACCATCCATTTCAGCAGTTCCCACACCGGCCACACGGGGCGCCCCGGCTCGCCCATCAGCTCAGCGAACGGCTGCGGAGGCTGAAATCAAACGACATCGCATCTTAAACTCGTGTTTGTGTGTCTGTGTGTGTGTGTGTGTGTGTGTCATTGTTAAACAGTGAAGTATTTCTGGGCAGCAGACGGCAAGGAAACGACACACTCGCGTCCTTTCACAATGAAACGCGTCCTCATTCAGAGCGTTGCTGAGAGCTTGTGGGAGGAGCCTGTTTCTTAGACACACACACACACACACACACACACACACACACAGGTGGACCTACGTTGCCCTCCTTGTCCGGCAGACCCATGTAGGTGTCCCAGATGGGGAAGCCATAACGGAGCTCCGGGAATCGCACTTCCTGGACGTCCACGCCGAGGTCGTCCCGCAGACGCTGCACCACCTGTCGGGCGCCGCAGTGAGGTCATGAAAGCTGAATAAAGAAAAAATACAAAAACACCTCCAACACCTCGGAGCTGAACGCACCTTCCTCTGAGCGTCGATGAGCTCCTTGCTGACGGGGGTGGTGAAGGCGGAGCCGCTGTCGTGCGGGACGGTGAAGAACCGCAGCTTCCTCAGGTCCACCTTGGTGTTCAAAGACAACCTGGCGGCGAGCGCGGCGGGGACAGACCGCCATGTTATTGCACAACAAAGACTGACACCGACCCCTCGACCTTTCGAACACACCCTGACCCGACGCTGCTTCAGAGAACATCTCTGGAGTTAATGATTCATGGCCAGATTACGGCTTCCTTCGGACCTCACGCGACCGTTCATTGCAGCCAATCAGAGGCCTGCAGCTTGTTTCCACCTCAGCTTAACTTTCTTGGGCCCAAACTGGTGCCAAAACGGTTCCTGGCGACGCAGCGGCGGCGCTCTCTCACATGTCGGCTTTGGGTCCCGCCATGATCTTCAGCATCGGCAACAGGTCTTCGGCGTAGCGGCACATCGGTCCGACGCTGATGTACTCGACTTGTCGGCCGGAGCACGGCGGGTGCTGGTTCTCGTGGGACACGACGCCTGCGGGGGGAAAAATAGATGCCTTTCAGGAGGCGGAGCTCCAAGGTGGCGTGAAGCGAGGAGACGCTCAGAGTGAATCTCTCACCCGGAGTCGTTTTATGGCCAAATATTCCGTTGAAGAAACACGGCATCCGGATGCTGCCCCCGATGTCCGACCCCACGCCGATGACGGCGCCGGCGGCCCCCAGTATGCTGCCCTCCCCGCCTGCGAGGAGGAGACACAGTGAGACACGTGGGTGGAAACTCGGCGCCGCTCTTACCCCGCCGGCGCGGCGTGCGGACCTGAGCTCCCTCCCGGGATCCTCTCCAGGTCGTACGGGTTGTTGGTGACGCCGTTGAGGTGGTTGTGCGACTCGCACCACATGCACAGCTCGCTGGTGTTGGTGACGCCCATCGGGATGGCGCCCGCCCGCTTCAGCAGGGCCACGGAAGGCGTGTCGACGGCGGACACGATCCCCCGCCGGGAGATCACGCCGGTGGTGAAGGGCATGCCTGCGGGACGGCGTCACAAGTTGACTTTCCTGGAGTCACAGACGTGACGTCTGCTGAGGGGAGATTCGTTACCCTGGAGGGCGAACGACTCCTTGACCGACAGCGGGACCCCCAGGAACGGGAGGCGGTCCTCCAGCACGTCCTCGCCGCCTGTCTCCTCCTCGATCAGCTTGTCCACCTGAGCCGCCTCCTGGAGAGCGGCGGCGAAGCTGGACGGAGCGAAACACACGCGTCGCCGACACAAACAATCAGCTCTGAGAAAGAAAACAACACACACGTATCGTAATACCACGAAACCTTCTTACCGATCTTTGACCACAGCGTTCAGCAAAGGGTTAACTTCCTGGATCCTGTCGATGTAAGCCTGCACCACCTCCACACTCGACACCTACACACACACACACACACACACACACACACAGAGTTGACCAACTAAACGCACGTTTGGATTAGTTACAAACACACAAAGAAATCAGAGCAGAAGGAAAACAGGTTGAACCACCAGAAGCAGCTGAGAAACTTCCGATCCTCTGAGGTGAAGAAAAACACTGTTTGCAGCCTCCCTGAGACAGTTGAAGAGCATATCGAGCATTTAAGTGAGACTTTGTGCATTTCCTGAACGTCTGAAAACTGAAAATGTGAATAAAAAACTTTTTATTCTGAGTTTTGTGGAGTTTCTCTTCAATTAAAGCAAGATATTTCCTTAAATGTCTGTTCCAACACGTGACCCTCCTGCTGAGCAGCAAACCACTGCACCATCACACCGTTTATCATAGGTTCATTATTACTAATTTCATGAATCACTCTGCATGAGAAGGAACTTTTTTACAATTTGGTTTGTTCGTTTAAATCTTGTTTCTGATTCAACAATTTGGGATTTCTTCTGAGGTTCGGACACAATTTAAATGTCAAATTCATCCGCCAATAATAATAATAGAAGTGGTGAAGCTCACTGCTGTTCCACAGGTGTTGTAAACAGCCTGAAACAGCTGGAATTACAGAAGCAAACGTGCCTGCAGACTGAACTGAGGGTGTAAATGTGCCTGTCAGCTGCGCAAAGGGCCAAACTGGGGCGTCCTGGAGCCGGAGCCGCCGCCGCCGCCGCTCGGCCCGCCGGGTACACACCTCTCTCCGCCGGATCTTCCTGGCGAGCTGCGTCGCGGAGTGGAGCAGCAGCGGGTCCGCGACGGGCGGCAGCTGCTTGGCGGACGCGGCGGCGCATCTACGCGGGGAGAAGAGGCGGAAGAGCGCGTAGAGGAGCCCCGTCAGCGCCTTGAAGAGCCACACCTGGGCGCGCTCCAGGCGGCTCAGGGCCATGTTTCCACCGCCGAGCGTCACACACGGAGGACGGCGAGCTGCCGGCGGGTCTCCTTCCTGCACAGCGCCGCTGGAGAGGATAAAGTACAGCCGGGGTGGTCAAGCGCGGCGCGGCGGCGCGCTGCGGCAGGAAGCGCGCTCACGAAGCCCGCAAATAAAAGCACCGCTGGCCTTTGGCGTTATTTCTTAAATGTGTGTTTTTTTTGCTGCGTGCTGTGTCGATTAAACATGCTGGCTCTTCAACAATATATTTTTGTGAATTTTTTCATTTACTAAAATTCAAAATAAAAGCTTATTTTTCTCCTCAAAATAAACATTTTATTCGACAAGGAAGTAAACCAAAGCAGCTCTAAATTTCTTTTAAAATTTCAAAGTTTAAACTTATAAAAATACTGAATATTGAAAGAAATTTTCAGCTTTCTCCACTACAAAAAATGTAAAATTGTTCAGGACCTTGATAACTTCCTCGAAAATAAAACCAAATGAGCTTCAAATAAATCGAGTGTTGTTCTGAAATCCGTGACCGGAACTTAAAATGTTTCACGAGATTAAACTTTCTCGTGACCTGCGTTTGGCTCCAAGGTAATCCAAGATAAACTTTAACGAGGAATTTAACGTAAAAAGCTTGCGCAAACACGCGCCGCACGTATTAAACCCGTTTTTGCTTCGTATATTTGAACATTTCGACCAAACGCAGCAAGTTACTGAGTCACCGACCTGCAGGACGGTCAAGTCAGTCAAAAGTTCAGCGTCAGGCCGCTGAAATTGTACATCTTCATCTGCAAATGATTCACAGGTCTGAATGATGATAAATTTGTGGCGTTCGGTTCTTTATCAGAGCGATTAAATAAGAAATAAGTCACTTTAAAGCCTTTAAAACTCTTATTTAAGACTAAATGATGATTATTAGACCGATAATATTCCAGCTGGTTTCTCAGTGTCACTTTATTCTTTATTTCGAGCATTTTCGTCACTTTAAAGTCCAAATATTAGTGCGCGACTTTCACACAACATCACGCTGTTATTGTTATTGTTCTTCAGGGTGTTTTTCTTCCTTGTTTTGCGCCGGAAGCTTTGAAACACGAGCCGCAGCGTAAATAAACAATCCGGTCACACAGCGGCTCCTGTTGCACTCAGGCCGAGCGCTGCAGCGGCTGCGCGGCGCCACCAGATAGCGCTACAGTTCAGCCGTCAGCCGCCGCTTTAAATTCCTGTTTAAACACTCGGAGCACGTCGCAGACTGAAAAAAGGGTCCTCTGCAATGCAGGTCAGTGGGTTAGTGGAGGATCCATAGTGTGTGTGTGTGTGTGAACACCGCGGCAGGATTTCACCTCTCTGTACTCCGCTGTCACAAAATCAAGGCACAGACCCCCCAAAATGATCATTTATTCACCTAAAACTCGAAGTACTTGGTGACTGTAGCCCGTGTCACTCACTGATGCACAGAAAAACCCCAGAAATTACCTTCACTTTTACTTTGAATACCGTTTTAAATGTTTTTCAGCCTCGTAAACTTGTATTTTTAACAAATAGTTCAGTGTCAGTGTTGCTTCTGCACGTTTATTTCTCAAATGTACCCGAAAATCCTCTGATTTGTACGTTTTTTGTGGGTTCAACTTGTGTTTTTCCTGCTTGAACGACGAGCTGATTGAATGTTTATCATCTGAATCTTCAGCGGGACTTTTCACGCTGCTGAAAAAGGACTTATTGTGTGTTTGTTGGGGCGACGCGTCCCTGCCGGCTGCAGGGAAACCACCAGCGGAATACCTGCGAGCTGAAACCCGACGACCGGACGCCCGCCGGGCATGCAGGGGCTCGGGCGGCGCTCACCTGCGTGACAGCGCCGCGCTGGAGCGCCTGTGGTGGGAGCGTCTTTACGGGGAGCAGCACGTGATCCCGCGGGTCTTTGGGGGGAGGGGGGGAGGAAACCGATACGGGGTCAGAGAACAAGGGCGGCGCAGCGATTCCACTGATTCCCATCTTTTTTGTCACGACGTCACGGGTCGCGTCCAGGTGCGCGTTCCTCTCAGGAAAAGCTGGAAAACTCTCAGCATTTGCATTTAATTCCATCGAGTGGACGCTGATTTACTTTGCGGTGCGTCTCAGACGACCACGGGCTAATGTGTCGCCCCTCGGGGGGCCGCTGAGCCCTCTGCTGTTGTCCTGTCTCAAAGACTTCGACTCGATCTGCCTTCAGAATAAATTCAGGGTCGAACAGGACTCTACTGTGTCTTTATTGTGCTGATTTGGCTTCAGTGTGTCCTCCAGGATTTGAGGAGGGGGAGGAGGGGGGTGCCATGTCCCATGTGTGCCTCCATCTCGCCCCCTCCCCCTCTTCACTCTCCCCTTTGGGGACCGGCCACATGAAACAGCTGGTGTGCTGCTCAAACCAATTATAAGGGCCCCGGGCCCCCCGGCGCGAGCGAGCGAGGGGTCATTACAGCCCGCAGATGATGTTTTAACAAGGTGGGCCCACCGCCGTATAGATCAGCACCGAGCAGAGCTGCATGGAGAGGTGGAAATTATCATTTCAGACGCAGGAGAGGTGCGTTTGATGTTTTATTGATGCTTTGTGGGAATCCTCCTCCACAAAACAGACGCAAGGTATTGATTTCTACACGCAGGCATCCAGAAGAAGGAATTAGGAGCAGCACAGCCACAAAGAAACCTCCAAAAGTAACTCCAAATCTCAGAATTGTATCAGTTTAGGGGGGAAATTGGACATTTGAATGATTTTCCTGCACGTAAATGGTGCAAATAATGTGTGTGGCCGCTCCATGAGGCGTGAGAAGGCTCATCGCTGTGTGACACACTTTTTAGGGCCGTCTGATAGCGACAAGACTCACAAAAAACATCCTCCAGTCTTCAAACTTGGATTCTGCTGCGTCTAATTTGACCTGTTTAGCAGCTCGGAGTTAATGGGAGCTCTGAAAGCAGCTGAAACAGGGAGGAAAAAGTGCAGGCTCTATAAATAGACTTCAGAGATGGTTTATTTGAACATTTCTGCTTCCTGTTTTCGTTTATTAGTCCGTCTTCCGGATCAAATGCCCAGTCAATCTCCTCCCCTCGCCCATGTAAATAAACAGCGTCTCGGGCAGACTGGGAGGTGAGAACTGGGCCAGTTCAAGCGCCCCCACAGGTGCACTTTGGCGGCGGTCACGTGGGGCCCCGCCCCGCCCCGCCGCCTCCAATAAAGCGCAGCAAAAGTCACCGCTCTTCTTCCTCCGCGCAGCCAACAGGCGCAGAGGAGCGGCGGCACGGACGGAAAAGCGAAACCCCCGCGAAGCCTCGCGTTCGAGTCGGTGTGTCGGTGCGACGGCGGATCGCGGCGCGCCCGGGATGATTAATTAGTCAGGCGGAGGCGCTCGGTAACCGGACGCCGCGGCCGAACGGCGGAGGAGCCCGACGAGCCCGGAGGCTCTCGGAGGAGGCCAGGTGAGTCCACGGAGGGGAGCACAGCACGCGGCTCCGCGCCGCGCCGCGGTGCAGATATGCGTCAGCGCTTTCTGAATCATGAGGCGGATAACTCGTGCGTGCGTGTGCGCGACTGTGTACGTGCGCCCAAACTCTGCTCCGGCTTTGCATCCATAATTTACACGCCGCAGTCAGGCTGTGGGAAGATCCGCGGCGCGCAGGTTCCTGCAGGGCTGGAGGGGGCTTTTCAGGAGACCCGTCCCCTCCCCCCTCCCCCCCGTTCAATGTGACCCGAGCGACCGCTAGACGTGTGAATACGGAGCCGCTGATTGGGTCTGTTTCGAAAAAGCGCCGGTTTGCGTGTGCAAAGTGCACCGGGCGACGCCGGGAGGAGATATCTCGTCGCGTCCGCGGCCGTTATCTCCGCAAGGCGCGATAAGGTGACGCGCAGTTTCATGTCACCGGCAGTTCCGACCGCCTCTTTAAATTTGGTGGACAGAAAACGGGGCTGCGCTCCGTCGTTACGCACAATTTCCGAGCCGCGAACCTCGTGCGTCAGAGTCGGACGGATACGTCGCGATCCGCAGCCTCATGAGCCCCCCCCCCTCCCCCCCCTTCTTATTTCCACCCCAGCGAGAGATGTAGTGATGGATCAGAAGCGCTCACTTCATGATCTGGTGAATTAACGCCCCTGTGTCCGCCCCCCCCCGCCCCCCCCCCCCCATCCTCACCCTCTCTCCCGGTTTTAATAGGCTGCGGTGGCCGCGAGGCAGCTCTGTGTGCTGCCAGTCCCGGATTCAGTTGGAGGAGGAGCAGGAGGAGCAGGAGGGGAGCCCCGGCCTCTGCAGGAGCGCAGCCCGGCAGCAGCCTGCGCAGCACCGACAGCGGCCCGGCCTCCGTCTCCGTCTCCCCGCCGCGCGGCATGCGGCGCTCCACGCAGACTGCGCACTGACTGCGGGATGCAGCGCCGCAGCTGAAGGCGGACGCGCTCACGCCAGCTTGTTCCGGTCCTGTACCGGAATCCGACCGGAGGAATCGGGCCGGCCCGGTCTCTGAGCACAGCTGCGGCACCCCCCCCTGCCCCGCCCCCCCTCCCCCTCCCCCGCTCCCCGGAGAGCCCCCCGCTCCGTGGCCTTGAAGCGGACATGGGAAATGTAAACAGTAGTCGGGCTGGATTTTAAGCCGCGCGCACGTCCCACGTCCTCATCCCGCCTCCTCCTCCCGGGCCGTCCGAGATGGAGACGGAGAGGGTCGAGCCGGAGCAGGGGGGCGAGGCGGAGGCAGAGCCGCCCATGCACAGCGTCCACGGGACCAACCGGATCCGGCCGTCGTCCTACCGGGCGCTGCGCAGCGCCGTGTCCAGCCTGGCGCGCCTAGACGACTTCAGCTGCGAGAAGATCGGAGCCGGCTTCTTCTCGGAGGTCTTCAAGGTGAGCGCACGCCTGCGTGTGTCAACTTTTCTTTGAATTCTTGGTCGTGACACCTCTGATGCGGCGGCGTGGAGGTGCAGCGTTTGGCACCGCCACCTCACGCCGAACGGGCGCCGTGTTCGAGCCCAGTCGGCGCCTTTCGTGATGCTGGAGTGTAGTTTGAAGATGATGATGGTGGAGCTGTGCTCGTCTTCCATCCCGTCACACGTGCTCGCAGTGACCCACATGTTGTATAAGAAGGACAGCGCACGCGCGTGTGTGTGTTTTTTGGCGTGTAAGCGGATCCGTGGTCGGGTAGACTCTGGCACACGTGCAGGTAACCGTACTCCCCGCCTGTGTCGGGACGCGTTGCCTTCATCCCCTTTTGTCGCGCCGCTGGTCGGCTTTCATGGCGCCTAATTTGAGGGGACGGCTCACCGAGGACGCCGGCCGCCGGCCGCGCCGAAGGTGCCAAAAAGTGTCCCAGGAACCAAAACTGGAGCTCGAAGCGGTTCCTAACGACTTTTTGTCCCTCAATTTCTCACATTAACCAAACTGCATGAATTCTCGACCTTCTCAGAGGAAGTTTGCAGGCCTGAAACGCTCCAGGCCACCACCTGTTTGAACGTCGTCACGGCAACGCTGCGGCGCTTCATTCAGGACGTGTTGTGTTGTTTGTTGTGTCCTGAGGTGGCGTCTCCACTCCCTTCAGCTTTGCCCTTTGAATGGCCAACGAGCATGCAAATGTCACCGAGTTTACCGCCGGCCTTTGGGGCCCTTCTGATTGAGCAATATAAATGCATGAATCGCCGCTGCCGCCATCACCGCCGCCATCGCCGCCGCCATCCATCACGTTTAGCTTCGTGACAACCCGGGCGGTCCTGCAGCGAAGGTCCGAACACTTTGACTCCTCGTCCGAGGTCAAAAACGCTCCACGAAGCCGCGCGGCCTCCCGCCGTCATCAGCACGCTGCTGCCGTTGAGCTTCGGCCCGCGCCGCCGCCGATCAATGGAGGCCCCGTGGCGGGCGTACGGGCACCCAGAAAGAGGGAGGGGCCACGCGTGTCGGGACAAATCCTCCAGGTGCCGTTTTTCATCCTCGTTCCTCAGAGGAGAGGTTACTCTTACTCCAAGTCCTGGTCCCTCAATCCCACGGAAGTTGCGCCGCGAGTCAGGGAGCGAGCGCTTGTTTCCTCTGTAATCTGATTACTCCCCCCCGCCACGTCGTTTTGGTTCTCATTTGGGCCTTTCGGCTGATTTACATGAAACATGGAAATTTTAGAAGTGTTTTCAGATGAAGCGCCGCCTCCTCCTGCTGCTGCAACAGACGTCTGGAGGGCGGAAGCGTCACAGAATAAACTTCAGTTAACCGTAAAGTCTTAAAATCGCCAATAAATACATTGTAAAGTCTGAATACTCGGAAAATGTTTGAATTTTTCCACATTCTGCCACATTCGTGATCTGACACCACCTAGTGGACAGATTAAGGATGACAGGTTTAATTAATATGAATCTATTAATCGGGTTAACAGGAGCTCTAGAAAAGCTGAGTCGTTAATGAGTTATAAGAAGTTCGTTCACGGTCGAGTCGAAGAAACGTCAAGGAAACGAGTGGGCGTTTAAAGGAACAGCTGTGATTTTGGCCTAATAAGAGTGTGTGTGTGTGTGTGTGTGTGTGTGTGTGTGTGTGTGTGTGTGTGTGTGTGTGTGTGTGTGTGTGTGTGTGTCAGCTGCTTGTGACAGTGATGCGAGTAAAGTGGGTTGCCAAACGCTGCTGTGAAGCTTCACTGTGTATATTCAGCTTTAAACTCTCAACTCTTGCTCATAACAGCTAAAAACACCAGTCTGACTTCATCGAATGTGCAAATTTACTTAATTTGCCCTTTTAAAACGTGACTTTAATCGACATATTTTTATTTCTGAGACTTTTTTATGTCTTTATTTGACGGTTTTATTGAGTTTGGCAGCAACGTTTCTGCGGTTCGCACCAAAAGAAGTGTTAAACTATTTTTTTTTTTCTCGTCACGCGTCGGATCAAAAGCTGAAGTTTACTGTCTGTTTTTTAACCAGCTGTGAACGCAAAGCAGCGCGATAAAGCCGAAGGAGTCCAACAGCTGCGGGACTTCCTCCAACGCGTTTACAAGCGGCGGCGTTTTCTCAGCGTCTCGCATTTGGCGGGCGTCCGTCCCATTTGCTCGCCAGTTCGAATGACGACGTGGAGCGTTTCTGGTGTGAACGGAAGAAAGTCGCTTCAGGGACGCGTCTTAAACGCATTATTAATCGTCTCTCGACGTCCCACATTCCCGATCGCGCGTCGCGCTCTCGTTTAGCCGTGGCGTTCCCGGGGAGACGGCGGTTGCCTGGCGATGGTCGGCGGGAGGAATCTCCCGGCAGAACGTGTCGGGATCCGAGCAGCTTCTCGGCAAATCTCGCTCTGGAAGCTTTTCGGGGCTGGAAAGATGAAACGGCAACAAAGGCGGCGCAGAAAACAACAGATCCCCTCGCCGAGCCGCCATCCGTCATCGGCTGTCTCCTGTGTGCTTGTGATCAGTTTCAGGATTAGGTGTGTGTGTGCGTGTGTGTGCGTGCGTGTGTGTGTGTGTTACTCTGGGACGGCGTTGCTGGTATGAGGGAACCAGTGGAGACTTGAACGCCGGCGCCTCGCTGCCCTCCTGCGCCGCTCCCGTCGGGGCCTGTTCCACTCGGCTGTGTTTACGTTCTGCACAGCCGCGCAAACACCAAAACGCCGGTCACGTGACCCGGCCGCCTTCGCGCCAACCGCCAGCTCGCGATGTTTCAACCGTAGCAGCGATTTTAAAATAATTGAGCAATCCTTTCACAACACTGGTGTTTTGCAAACTCCTTTTTCCAGCGTGGTTTCCGATTGTTTTTATAGGTTCATGCTGGGTGTGTGTGTGTCGATGTTTCTTCATATCAGCAGCGGTTTTTTTCACCAAACCTTGAGGAACTTGCAGCTCAACAACTCCAGAAGTATCCATCAGTTTGTTGTGTAAATAGTTAACCATCTTTTAGCGTTTTTAGTGCAAAAATGCGAATTTTAAGTGTGAAAACTTCGTGTTTCAGCACGAAAATAAAAGCACATTATTGGTCAGTTTCTCTAAACCTTCAAACATCTTCAATTGCATTTATTTATTCTTCTTTTGTGGTGTTCGTGACATTATGGCGCCACTCGCAGGCCTGGCGTAGACGCATTTTCGGTGGTTTCTGGAGGACGAAGTTGATGGAAGCGGGTTCTTAATCTTTCCCTCGTCCTCCGAGTGAAATCTGAAATGGACGGATTTTGTCTGGACTTGAAACGACGTTCCGAAGATTCACCAGCAGCACTTAGTGACGACGTGTCCCGACTCGCCGGGTAATCGCGCCCCTGCCCCCCCCTTCAAAAAGTGGAAACCTTAGCCGCCGATGTTTCCAAAACCTCGGAGGTGTAATGGAGAGGTTTACCGTAACACCTTCGAAAAAGTGCTTTATTTGCATTTAGAGGACCGGAGCACAAACTCCGGTCGAGTTACGGCGTCGCCAGAGTGAAAGTGTGAGCAGAACGTCCTTTGACGCCCACGCTGCTGCCGCTGCACACGGCGGCTCCTCGCCAGGTGAATCCTATTATCCCACCTGGTGTCTCTGTGCTTTTGTTTTGAAATTCCTTTTGTGATAAATCCGTAGCCCTCGGCAGAGACGCACCCAGAGTCAATAAAAAGCTCGGAGGACGCAGCTTTTTATCTGAGATCTTTTGGTGGTTGTTGCAGCGCCTCCTGCAGGCCTCGTGTGTATATATAAAGCGAAGGTTTTCAGTGGTTTTGTGTGGACAAAAACGACTTTAAAGCTGCAGAAACTTTACCAGGAACTCAAGTTAAACCTCAGTGTGTAAGAACTTTATCTTAACAGCAAATTCCCTGAGAAAAGATGTGAAATTTGCATGTTTTTTTTGGAAGATATTTGACCCTGAGTGACCTTTTGTGTTGTGGGGGGAGGGGGGGGATGTTGTGGTCACCTTTGTGTTGCTCTTACGCAACACACCGACCACTGCAGGCTTGTGTGTCGGTTCTCCTGCTACCTGCAGCACCTCCTGGACCCGCTCGGGTTTCGGCGGCGGGACCTCCCCGGCGGACCCCACTCGGCCTCCGCGCTCACCTCCATTTTTTTTTTTCCTGGCGCTTTAACAGCGCGCCGAGCCTTCGGGCGTCGTTTTAATCCGCCAGTTGTTTTGCAGGAGGAGCGGTTTCCCCCAGCGAGCGGCGTCGACGCCCTCGGGGGCTGAATTCACTTCACACTTCAGCGGGGAGCTCGCATGTCACGTCGGACAAAGCATTCCTGCCTGTTTTTCTTAAGCCGCGTCCCGTCTTTATAAAGCTGCGCACAAAACGCATGACGTCAGACGACGTTGATGAGGCTGCACATGAGGCAGATTTGGCGATAATTCACCGGGAATTTTAGGCTGAAACGTGTCGAGTCTTGTCGGGAGAGCGGCGGCGGCGGCGGCGCTCAGACGGCGACTCAATCCTGATTTGTAAAGCTGTGATGACGCCAAAAGACTCACAAGGACCCAACACGGAACTTATTTTGGGTTCATTAAGCTCCAAATTCAGTGTTTTTGCTGCTTCTGTGTGGTCACTGCAGCCGTTTAATCCACTACGAGCCGAACGCAGCCTCACACATACTTGAGGTCGTGTTGCGTCAACACAAAAACGCACCGAAGGGAAACTTAAACTGTCGCTTTTCTGCGTTGTTGTTGTCTTTGAGGAACGATGCAGGAAAGTCCACGTTCAGCTCCGTTTTACACGCCGTTTTGGGACATTTCCGCCCGAAAACGGCCGAGCGGCTCGCCGGTGTCGTTCAGATGATGACACGAAATCAGCCGTTTCTAAAACGGGAATTTTTTCCCCCTCGAGTGGCGAATCTGGCGATTCCCGCCACTTCCTGCAGAATATCAAACGCCGCAAATTACATCTTTTCTGGGGAAAGTTGGCGGCCAAACGTGCGTCTTGGCGGGCGACGGTTGCAGAAAGGAGGCCGCGAGCCGGAGTCAGAAAACGGAGACGACGGAGGAAGAAGAAACTCTGGCAAAGAAAACGGAGCTGCGAGAAAACGCGAAGCTTCAATCTGTCCCGGAGAAACTTCTGCTTTGAAACGCGGCGATCGCGCCGACGCGGTTCGAAGGAAAATATCAGGGGTCATCCAAAGGTCAAACGCATCTCGCTTCCCCCTGCTGTCCATCCTTCCTCTCCTCCTCCTCCTCCTCCTCCTCCTTCGTCTCCCGCCTCACCGGGCCGCCGGCTAATGACAGACGATGCCGGCTGTGGCGAGCGAGGAGCGAAGGACGTCCGTGACCTTTCGTCTGCTGACAGCAGCACTTTATGAGAGCGAGCGCGCTTTTCTCTTTTCTTTGCGAGGACGTCGCTGGACGGCGACTTCAGAGGGACGGACATTCCTGTGGCGAGGCGGCGTGGACGCGTCTCAACTCGCAGACGCATCTTAAAAGATGCTGCTTTAATTTTAAGCTGGGAAGCTTCTTTATTTTTAGTCCACGGACTGAAATATTGAAGCCGTTTTTTGGTTTATCCTCTGTGCTTTTAGTGCGCGTCGGCCTTCTCTTCATGCAGGTGTGAAGTGGACGGAGGAGGTTTTTAGAGAATCGGCTCTGTCGGCCCCCCGGTGGGCCGTGGGGGGGTGAAGAGGGGGTTGGCGACAGATCCCTGAACATCCAGAGGGGCTCTGCCGGCCCACGCGAGCCGGCGGCGGCGGCGTCTCGGAGCTGTAAATGCACGAAGAGTGCCAGAGATTAGCGCTGGTGCAGAATATCAGCTCTGACTTCCTGTTTCTACATCGAGGAAGCAGATAGTGTGTGTGTATGTGAGTGTGTTAGAGTGTCGGCGTGTGTGTGTGTGTGTGTGTGAGTCCTACATGTGTGCGTTCATGCATGCGTGCAGCAAATCGCCACAGGCCCAAAGTCCTCGAGTGGCTCAGTGGAGAGAAGATTTAGCGTAGCAGGGATTGACTCTCATTGACTGGCGTGTGTGTGTGTGTGTGTGTGTGTGTGTGTGTGTGATAATAGCATTACTCTCTGCTTTACTCTTAATAAGCTTTGTGTGTGTATGTGTGTGTGACTTCACCGACTTCAGACTTTGGCCCCCGTTCAAGCCGCCGCCCCCCCCTTCCCCTCCTCCTCCTCCTCCTCCCTCCATCACGCACTCGGGTCGCTAATGAAGACGCAACCCGAAACCTTCGCTCGCCACTTTGACTTTATTATTAGCTGGAAGCAGATCTGGAGTCGGGCCAAGCATTAAGGTCGCGACACCCGATTCGGAGCGCAAACGCGCCGGTTGGATCACTTTGGTAGAAACGGCGGCAGACGCAAGAAACGGGATGGAGAAGGCGTGTCATGGCGGCGTTCTCGCTTTGTATCTGTTGAAGACGCGCACGCAGCGTCGCGCTTTCTCACCACAGTCACATGAACACACACACACACACGTACTCGGACACTTCTGACTTCGACGTGTGAACGCCGCCACCGTCTTCGGCGCTTCGTCTGCTTCCCTCTGCTCGTCTGACAACTTGCCAAGCAAGTGTGCACAAACGTTGAGTGTGTGTGTGTGTGTTTGGGGGAGGTGGGGGAGGCGTTTTGCATGTCGCGTCTCCATGGTTACCATACCAGACAGAGACACGGCGAAGCGCCGACCCGCTGACGTCTGGTGGCTGCGCTCCAAATGTCGCTCATCGTCTACACGGCGATAATGATGCGCGTTACGGTTTAATCATGGCTGCAGGTGATTGACGCCACCTGTGTGTTTGCCCCCCCCTCCCCTCCCCCACCTTTCTCCCCTCCAGGTGCAGCACCGCGTGTCGGGTCAGGTGATGGCGCTGAAGATGAACATCCTGGCCAGCAACAGAGCCAACATGCTCAGGGAGGTCCAGCTCATGAACCGCCTGTCGCACCCCAACATACTCAGGTAACCGGAGCCGCCAGGAGGGGGCGGAGCTACGGCGTGGCGGCGTGTTGGGAAGCTGTTAACATGCTGTCCGTGTGGGGGTGTGTGTGTGTGTTTGTGTGCAGGTTTATAGGAGTGTGTGTCCATGAGGGGCAGCTGCACGCTCTCACAGAGGTAAGAGGCTCCTGATTGGCTGCTTGACTTCAGGTGTTTGCTGTGATCTTGCAGCATCGTCACGAAGAAAAACCCAATACTCGTTCAATTTTTATTCCCATGATTCATTCCTTTATGACAGACTTCTGTAATGTTTAACTGGTTTTATTGGTCCCAGTTTTCGCTCTCTGTGGAGATTTTTATTGTTGTTCGATTGAGCTTCATAATGAGCGGCGGCGGCGGCGGCGGCGTTTCCGCCCACACGACCTCCACTGATCACAGTTTAAGCGTCGATACCCGTCGAGCAGATCGATTCCGCTGGACAAACGGAGGTCAGCCGGTTCGCGGCCTTCGACCCGCTTCTCACCTGTGATGGATTGATGCTGGGTTGCCGTGGTAACTGACCCGAGCAGCAGTGAAAGCGGAAGGGCTGAGGAGGAAGCTCGTGCACGAAATGTGTGCCGGAAACTGCGAAACTTGGGCCTGAACGACCGTCCGTCTGGTGGATTCGATGGATCCGGTCGCCGTCGGTAACCGTCTCCCTCCTCGCAGTTCATCAACGGCGGCAACTTGGAGCAGCTGTTGGGCAGCGAGGTGTACCTGTCGTGGAGCGTGCGGCTGCGCCTGGCGCTCGACACCGCCCGGGGGCTGGAGTACCTGCACAGCAAGGGCATCTTCCACAGGGACCTCACCTCCAAGGTGACGACACACACACACACACACACACACACACACACAAGAACACACAGACACACACACTCTCTCCTCTGGGAGCTGGTGCTGCATGTGCAACACGCACATTAAGCCACAGTCACTTCACATCCTAAAGCTGCCGTTCGTTTGCACGTACGCGATTCGAACACGAGAAAAAGTGCGTGCGTCCATGCTCCCGGCCGGCGTGCCGTGTGACCTTTGACCTCTGTTGCAGAACGTGCTGGTGCGCTGGGAGGGCAGCGTGTGCTCGGCGGTGGTGGGAGACTTCGGCCTGGCGGAGAAGATCCCAGATTACAGGTCGGTGTGAAGCGTCCCGCCGCGTCTCGCCGCGTCCCGCCGTGTCTCGCCGCGTCCCGCTCTTCTGTCAACACTGATAAGACGCGCTCGGCCGAGGACATTCCTCCTCACCCCCCTCTCCTCCGCCCCCCCCCCCCCCTCCTCCTCCTTCACAGCTTCTCCTTTTCCTCACAGCCGCACATAACGAGACCATTAATCACAGCAGCGCGCCGTCACGTTTCTCTCTCCGTAGAACAATTAATGCCGTCACGGCGGCTTTTATTTTTCCTAAAGGTCGGGAGGGGGGTGGGGTGGGGGGGCGCACGGACGGCCATATTTAATCCTCCGGCCTCCCCGCCGTTGGCCCCCTCTGTGTTTGCAGCTGTGTGTGCGGTGACATTTACATGGTTTATTTGATTCTCCGCCGGCCTCCACTGTGCCACTATAAACGTCCTCGCATGCTTTATTTTGCCTCAGCGGTGACGGCATGTCTCAGTCGCTCTGAACTTTTCCCTTCTTATTGTGGTAAAACTCACCAGAAAGCAGAAGAAGAGGCTACAAATCGGAAACTGCATGCTTTTATTTTGGAGAGTCGCGTTTTAGCTGAAAACTACCGGGTACTACGACTGAAAGCAGCGCAGATTATCGTTGAAACGCGAACACACCACAACTTTAGGGTCTTGCAGTATCGCGTCATACCACAAGGTGGGGTCAAGGCTGCGGTGACTCACTGCTGCCACCAAAAGACAGAAAATGGTATTGCAGGAATATGACGCGTCTCAGCATCACTGCAAAGAAACACGGTGGAGTCCAGTCAGTTGCTCTGCAGTGTCGCGATCAGTCACACACACACACACACACACACACACACACACACACACACACACACACACACACACACACCCACAC
>JASSRZ010000060.1:8361762-8393821 GCA_032164315.1 Malacoctenus gilli
CACTCCAGAGCCCCGCCTCCCTCCTACTCCTCGCCCCCGCTCTCTAACGGCTGGGGGTCGTCGTCGGTCTCCAACAGCCCGCCGCTCTCCAACCTGGACAACAACAACGTGGTGGTGAGTCGCCCGCTGGGCTGGGGCGCCCCCACCGGCGCGCCGGCGCCCGCCAACAACAACAACGGCTACCACTCGCCGCCCGGCGACCCCGCCGGCTCCTCGCCGTTCGGCTCGGGCAGCGGGCACTCGCTGGACCAGGAGGAGGTGATCTCCTGCCCTGGCTGCTGCCTGGCGGGCCTCCGCTTCCCCTCCATGTGTCTGCGGGCCCCCCCGCGCAGGAACCCTTACAAGAACCTGAACGGGGACCACGCCGCCTCCCGCGGCCTGCTCTGCCCGGGGCCCAAAGGCCTGCCGCCCTCGCCCACCCCCACCACCACCACCACCAGCCTGGAGCAGCCGGGCCTGGCCCTGCCGGGGGCGCAGACATAGAGGCGGCGTGGAACCGCGGTGGCGGCGGCGGCACCGAAAAGGTTCCCGTCCGTGGAGAACAAGCAGGTCCTCTTAAGATTTGCACAGATTTTAACGCAGCAATACTCTGCTTGTTCTCCACCGTCTTGTTTTGGTGCAGCGCCGTTTACAGACTGAAGACTCCGTTGACGTCAAAAAAAACCAAACCAAACTGTGGGACAAGAACTTTCCTGGCGACGAGTTTTGTGGCGCCCTCTGCTGGCCCGAGGGCGCCGCCATCCGTGCCGTCCGCCATGCCTGCGGAGCTGTGACTGCTGATCTGGACGAGCATGTTAAAAGTGTATATTTGCGGATGTAAAAGATTCATACGACTGATGCTGAAACGAGGAATGTTCAAGCTTAGTATTAATCCTGTTGCAATGATTTCCTTTCGTCGTTTGGTGCTGAACGAAAACGGGCAGTTTTTGCTTTGACGTCTTTAATTATCCAGAGGTGCGTTGGTGCACCGCTGACGTGTGTGTGTGTGTGAGAGAGAGGCTGGATGTGTGTGTGTGTGTCTGCAGCGAGTGTGTGTGTGTGCTGTCCACCGTTCTTAAGACCGTTTGTGTTGCCGTTTGATCTCTGTTCCGATCGCCTGGTGAAGCACTTCAAACCTGTATTACTGTTGTTCATCTGGGAACTGTTTATCATTATATTTGGGAATGAAAGGTCGACGACCTGCTTAAGAGATGTACAGATTCTTATTATTTAAAGATGGCATTGAATAAAAAGACAGAATGCACGCCTGTCCTGCTGTGTTCACTTCACTTCCTGTCCTTAACGCCACCATTTTATTTTTGCCAATTTTTCTGCCTTTGTTTTAAAATTCCCATTTTATTGCCAGTGAATCTTCACTTTTTTCTCCAATTTTCTTTACTTTCTCGTTTTTCTAAATTTTTTTTAGTTTACTTTGAATTTTTATTCCGAGTTTCATTTTCTTCCATAAAGGCAGAAGCTTCGAGAAGTTAAATGTGGTATGGCAATACTTTTCTTCTCTTACGACTGCTCATTTTTATTCCCAACATAATTACACTGCCCCGAGTGGTCATTATGCAGTTCTTAAAGTTGAGATGTTTCAAAGAAAATAAGAGCAGACTTGCAGAAACTTTTATTTTGGAAGGTCTTGAAAGTTTCCTTGGCTTCACTGAAACTTTACAGGAGTTGCAACAGAAAACTAAGTTTTAACCCCCCTTTTTTGAGTCCAACTGCTTTCTACTTCCGGTTAATGTCTGAGACTGTGTAATCAGATTACAGGCCTTCAACTCTCTTACCAAATGAGCAGTCTTCAATTAAACCCTGAGCTCCCCCCTGCTGTCCCCCAGCCCATCATACCTCCGTGCAGATTAGTCCGTCTCCTCCTCCTCCTGCTCAGGTACACTCGCCTCTCTTGGAGGGAGTCCGTCACCTGCGGCTCCGCGGCGCTCTAAGCGCATCACCGCCTCGTTTTCTCGAGCCGGGAGGTCACCGGACAGCCATGGGGACGGCGGGGGGACGCCGGCCGGCGCTCAGCCTGCTGCTGCTCTTCATCACCGGTGAGCAAACCTCCGTATCGACTCTTTGCGGCTGCTGCAAATATCACATGTCATCCTCAGCGGGTCCTAAACGCGTAACAAAGTTGTGACAACCAGACTTAACAGATCAGTGTGTGTGTGTGTGAGAGAGAGGGTTATTTTTAGTGTCCGTGTTTCGTGCGATCCTTCCAGGGACGACTGGGTCAGTCTGTGACACGGCGGTGGAATCGCTGGACTTAGGCTGCCTCCTGCGGTGGGATTGTCCGCACGCCAGCCCTAATACCACCTACACCGTGCAGACCAAGACGCAGGGGTGAGCGCCGCGCCCTGTCCGAGGGGGGACGCCCCGGGGCTCCGTCTGAGGCCGCGGGACGCTCCGGGTTCACACCTGCCGCTTCCGTCTCTGGTCGAGGGGGGAATCGGTTTCTATTCGAGGCTTTTGAGGCAAAAAAAGTTGGTTAAATTGTGCTCGAGGGTAAATGTACAGCATAAAACGTCAATATATGATTGGAAGCAGCAGATTTGAAGCAAATCTTTCCCGAAAGGGCAATGTGTGCAAATATAAAGCGGGAAAAGTTCTTTTTGGTAAAGTTTTTCTCTCTAATCTTTAAGTTTATGGTCGCAACGTCTGATATTTTCAAAACAAACACAAAAATCGAGTAAAAACACAAGTGTTTACTCAGAAGGATCCAGGAACTGTTTGTTTCTTTAGTCACTTGTGTTTGTTTGTTCTCCATCATCACAGTTAGAGGCAGTAAACGGACGCTCCGGGTGAGTTCGTGCACTTTTAGTTGGGTGTGTTTATTTGTTGTGTGTTGTTGTCTCAGGGAGCCCTGGCAGGACGTGCCCTGGTGCGTGTGGGTGTCGTCCCGCAGCTGCGACGTCTCGCAGGTCTTCTCCAACTTCGAGCTGTACAACATGATCCGGGTGGGCGTGCACCGGGACCCCAGCTCCACCGTCTGGACGCGCCCCTGCAAGTTCGACTACAGCGACTTCAGTCAGTGGTGTCGAGGGAAGGGGGGGTCCTGGTGGTCTTTTCTCACCACCACCACCACCACCGCCATCATCATCATCATCATCATCATCCTCGCTGTAACGTGAAAGTGGCTTAGCGGCGCTGAGCCGCAGCCTCGTTAACCTCGTCCCCTCCTGTCTGCAGCCTTCAGCCCTCCGTCCGTCTCAGCCTCATTAAAGGACGGCCAGCTGCTGGTGAAGGTGCAGTTCCCCTGCGCCGCCAACAGGCGGTGCTCCATGGAGCGGTGCTGCCCCGTCACCAAGCTCATCCACCCCTGGACCACCGTGACGCTGCACAACCAGCTCAACGCGTCCGAGCAGCAGGTCAGCCTCAAGCATGAAGTCACAATAAAACTGGACTTTAATGAGAGAAAATGACACTTTTTAATGCTTCTCAACACGAGCTAAAACTGAAGTTGATTTACATTTTTATTGCATGGAAATTGAGGTTTCTTTTTGTTGTCAGAGCCGCACCGTCTGGACTCAGGAGCTGGTCTCCTACGTGGACTTCTCGGGCCTGTCAGCGGGTCAGAACTACTGCGTGGTGGCCAACTTCTCCTTCCCCACCTTCTCCATGGCCGCCTCCCCCAAATCGTCCCCCCAGTGCGTGGAGACGCTTGCCGGGTCAGGTGAGGCGACGCGGGGGGGGGAACCCCCGGTGGTCCTGCGTCCAGCTGTTTACTTGTTTGTGTTTGTGTTTGTCCGAGCAGAGCCGCTGCCGGTGGTCTATCTGGGAATCGGACTCGCCTTGCTGCTCCTCTCGCCGTTTCTCACCGTGTTTCTGCGCAAACCGAAGCACGAAGCTCCGCCCGCCGCCGCAGAAGATCACCCCAAGATCCAGGTAAGCCTCCCGCCTCCTCCTCCTCCTCCTCCTCCTTTCTCACCCCCCTGACCCCCCTCTGACCCCGCTTTCTTCCAGGCCCCCGTTCACGACCCGGCCTCTCTGGCCCCGGTCGACCCGGCAGACGTCCACGTGGAGGTCGTGGACGACCCCGCCGAGCCGCCGTGCGTCCACAGCCTGACCTCCGCGCTGGTGCAGAGGCGCTGCGGCGTCGCTGTCGAGCCCGGGCTGGACGCAGCGTACTGGGACAGCGGGGGGCCGGAGCGGGGCCTGGACTCTGGCATCAGCACCCCACCTGCGTCCCAGTCGTCCGCCGAGACGTGGGACAAATGAGGATGCTGAAAGACAGTCAGACCACTGCGAGGCCTGAGCAAGTTTGTGTCAAACTTTGAAGGGACTGGAGCTCTGGTCCCCCCCCACTTGGAAAAGTCCCCGTTTCTCCGACGCGAGGACCAGCGTCCTGGTGGTTTCCTGCCTCGCTGTCGAGCTCCATTGCCCGGCGGGTCCGAACCGTGAAGGAGGACGACGCCTCTGACCCCCCACGTGCAGCCCGCAGCATCCCCCACACCCGTGCCCCCCCCCCCTCCTGTTTTTTCGCTGGTGTTGCATTCTCCACGCCTCGTTGAGGGACTCTGCGGCTTTGGCCGCCGCCGTCCTGTTTGTTTCCCCTCGTCTCACCGCGTCCAGAGTCCACAGAGACCCAGGGTGCCGTCCAGCACCCCCCCCCCCACGACGAGCACCTGACCACGCATCAGTCCAAGACACTTTTACCTGTTTCCTCCCTGCGGTTGCCGCGACAACATGCCAGCTCCCCCTGCAACAGAACAGTCCTTTCCCGCTAACCCCCCCTCGAACCCCTCGCTTCGGCGCCTGTCAGGAAATGCTGAGTCACCCGACCGCTCGGTGACTCACCGACCCTCTGTGGGGGGGGGGGGGGCTTGGGCCCGTTTCGGCCCCCAGCGTGGCCGGTTCGTCCGTCCGCAGCCGGTCGGAGACGCGCTATTGAGAAGCGCGTGGCGTGTTATAAACAGCATAGCAGCGGCTTAGTGGGCCACAGTGGTGGAAAACACACGGCGGGTTGCAGGGACGGCGAGCGGGCGTGTCACGTTGTATCAACAGTCTTTTATTTGGCCATTCATTCATTCATTCATTTAATAATTAATATACAGGGTATTTACAGGAGCAAACAAGGACGAGCGCGTCCTCGTTTCGCTGTCTTGCAGTGAAGGTTGGCAGTGCAATCTTGGCCTTTGAACAGTGTCACTGGGTTTCTTCCTTGCTCTCTCACTCACACACACACTCGCTCGCTCACTCACACACACACACACACACACGCACACACACACACAGGCGGCTCGGTGAGACCAGAGCCGAGTGTCCGTGTGTTTCTGCCGCAGGAGTTTGATCCAGTTCGGCCTCGTCCGAGCCGCTCGCACTCGTCTGTTCATCTGCGCCAGTACTGAGGACACACACAGACGCACAATGAGCGACGACAACGTTGTGTTAATGTTTCAACCTTCTGCTGCTGCTTCTCTGTTACTGGTTCACGTTTCTGTTCTGTACATTTTGTCACTTTGATAAAGTTTTGGCTCCTTTGCAGCGTCGCGTCTTCTCACCTGAGCAAACTTGTGTATCTGCTCGACGACGGCGGCGAACAAAGCGCCGACGCTCTCGTCGATCAGACTCTGCATGTAGTGAACGGCCTCCTCGTCCGACAGGTCCAGTCTGAACTTGTCCTGCACCTGCGGGCGGAGAGACGACACCAGTCACGTTGTGCGATGCCCGCGACGCGACGCCCGCGTCCACCGCGCGCGCACGTACCTTCTTTACAGTCTTGTCGGGCTCCAGCGCGATGTCGGGGATGTTGGCGTCCACCATGAGGGAGAACAGATTCAGGATCAGGTTGGAGTATCTGCAAAGGTTCAAGCAGAGAGTTTAGACGCCGTGAGTTCAGAGGGGGGGGTGGAGACTGCAGCGTGGGGGTGGGCCGCACCTCCTGAGGTGGAGGAAGGCGGTGTAGCACTGCTTCCTGAACTCCTGGTACTGCTCGCTCTGCATGCCCCCCATGCCCTCCACCATCTCCTTGCTCAGCTTCATGGGCGGCGGCAGCGGCTTGGGGTCCCGGCCCAGGATGTAGCCGAAGTCGATGTGGAAGAGCTTCCCTGGAGGGACGGACAGACGGCGGCGGCGGGTTAGAGCGCCAGCGCGGCGAGGACTCGTCTCCGCCGGTGACGCCGCCTCTCACCTGTCTTCGTCAGCAGCAGGTTGTCCAAGTGACGGTCTCCCACTCCCAGGATGTAGGTGATGACGCAGTAGCCAGCTGGAGGGACGCAAGCAGAAGGCGGTCAGGCGGCGCGCGTTCACCACGCGGCGAGCCGACGAAGGCGACCTACCGCAGCTCTTCACGTAGGTGTCCATGACCTCCGAGCTGATGCCGTACGGCCCCTTTTCGCTCGGCGCGTGTTTCCTGAAGAAACTCTGCGGAGGAGATCAGACGTGAGCGGCGTCCCGCAGGAGTTGACGACACGACGCCGCGGCGGACGGAGCTCACCTGGATGTTGCCTTCAGTCGCCAGGACTTCCGCGACAGGAACCGACTGGACAAACTGCATAAAACCTGCAGCCAGAATCCACCTCGTCAAAGTCGCATCAACACGAAATGAAGCAAACACTCGATTGGAGTCGAGAATAACGTACCGTGTTTGGTGCTGGTGGCTAAAACTTTGTACGGCGTCAACTTGAGGTCCAAATTCTCTTTCCGTAACAACTGAGGAGCAAATAGGACTTCATTAGCGGCAAACTGGGCCGAACGACGGCGAGCGGGACGTCTGAAGCCCCTCCTACTTTGTCCATGAGCGAGATGATCTGCAGGATGAGCTGGTCCTGCCGCAGGTCGTCGCCGTGCTTGAAGATGACGGGGTACATGGCGCCGTCCTCGGCCTTGAAGATCAGCTTGGCCGGCATCAGAGCGCTCTGAGAAAGGGAGGGCTTCGTCAGCGCGCCGCTTGATGAAGACGAGCGGGCGAGTCGCGACTGGCGGCGGCGGCGGTTTCACCTTGAAGAGCGTCGCCGTCTCCGGGACGATGCCTCTGATCCTGATCTGGGGCTCCAGCGGGAGCGGGATCGGCTCGATCTCGGACAGGTTCACCTTCTCGTTGTCGGCCAGCAGAGCCTGCAGACGCTCCGTCTACACACACACACACACACACGCGCGCGCTGAGGGTCGTAGTTTGTGGCAGAACAGCGGTCCCGGTTTGGGCGGACGTGACGGCGTTCCTCACCTTCTTCTTGCGGTTCCCGCTCTCCCGCTGCACGGCTTTCATCAGCTGCACCAGTCGGTCCACGAAGGTCTGCTGAGCTGCCAGCAGCGAACGCATCACCCTCACACTCTTGTCGCCCTGCGAGGAAACCACAGGTCAAGGAGAAGACCACACACACACACACACAAAGACACACACACACAGAGTGATGTTTCTGACCTTCAGCAGCGCCTGGCTGAACCTCCGCATGACGTTCAGGTACATCTCGTGAGTCTTTGGGTCTCTCTGCTGCGTGTCCTGATCTTCACACTCCACAATCACATACCTGGAGGAACAAAACACACCGTCACACACACACTCGATGACCCGCTGCCGGACGAGGTCCGGCGTGGACTCACCAGTACAGATAGTTGGCGAGCGTGGAGTTCTTGCAGGCACGTGAGATGAGGAAGGTGCACAGGTCTTGCTGCAAAGACACAGAGACACAGTTTCGACCGACACTCATAAAACCAAGACGACGTGTCACACTCCGATCACTTCCTGTCTCACTGTTTCCACCCGACGTCTCCTCACCTCCATACTCTCGCTGTCAGTGGCTTCCTTTCCTTTCTGCGGCGCCGCGGACGGCGCAGACGAGCCGGACAGAATCTGAGAGCTTCAAAATAAAAGACAAACGAATTGAGATCACGACGAGGACGTCGGCCACTGACGCAGATGTTTAGTGGTTGGTTCCGGCTGAGGAGCTGCCAGTAAAATCAAAACACTCAATTTGGTTCATTAGGATTTCTGAAAACCAGAAATTCAAACTCTGGAACTCTGGAACTAAATTTAGACCCTGGAAGAGAACAAAACATACTTGAGGCGAACTGAACGTCCGCGTTTTGACGCTTCCCGCGTCTGTGAGTGTGAAAGTGGCTGGCGGCGGCCGCTTATTTGCGCCGCGCAGCCAGAGAGGCTAAAAATACACCTCCCAAGTACTGACCTGTCCAGCGCGGAGTCGTCTGAAAGTCCCTGGCTGTCTCGCTTGCTGCCGGGCTCCAGGCCGCCCTGGATGTCGCTGAAGTTCTCGTACTTGAGCGCCTGCACCAGCTGCAGGAGGTACATCAGCAGGTCCTCGTCGTCGGCCTGCTGCAGGCGAGCCACCGCGTAGCGTCTGACGGTGGGGTTGGTGAAGTGCGAGGACAGCAGCTCCAGGGAGTCCTCCACGTCCATGGGACGCCACTTGCCCAGCAGCTCCAGGGCCTGCTTGGCCTCCTGCGGCAGGTCCCAGTTCACGCACTTCAGGAACTTGGTCAGCGCCTGGAAGCGAAGAGGAGAAGTCAACGATGAAGAACGGCCCGGAAAACGTGCCGGAAAAAGGCCGGAAGCGGACGGTCCGACCTTCTCCTGAGTGGTGAGATAATATCGGAACTTCCACACCAGGTCCTGCTCCTCGGAGCTCAGCTGCTTGGTCGGAGGGTAGCTCACGATGATCTGCGGGCGCAACCAGACAACGCATCACGTTGGAACTGCGACACGTCCCGACTGAACCGCTGGGGGTCTCGCGCCGCGCTGCCTTACATTGAGCTGGTCTCGCGTGGCGGCGTTGGGCTTCAGGTCGTGATCCGACGGGCCGCTGCGAAGGCTGCGAGCCAGCTTGTGGTGTTTGCTCTCCACCAGGTTCTCCTGAAAAACGGAGGATCAGACGTGAGTCTGGGGTTCAGTCGCCGTCTTGAGGGTCTTCGCAGTCTTTGGCGTCCCCCTCACCATCCCCATCTGCGGGTCGGGAACTTTGACGATGTCGCAGCTGGTCAGAACGGGCGACGCTTCATCGCCGTCCTGTGAGGAGAGACGGACCAATCAGCTGCTTGCGAGACAAGCGTGCAGAGAGGCGCCGATGGGACTGCGGCTACCTTCTCGTAATAGACGATGCTGTACTCTTTGTCGTTGGTTTTGACGCGAGGGAACTCCACCATCAGGTACATGAAGTTGGAGCTGCGCTTCTCGCTCTGCAGAGACATTTCTGGGTCATCGGATGTGTCGAACACGCAGGAACCGGGAGAGAGACGGCGAGCTCACCTCGTTGATCATCTCGATCTCCCTGAAGGTCAGCCGGTCCAGCCAGTCCACCTTCACCATGTGTCCCTGCCGGTGGGCCTTCGTCAGCTGGAGGACGCCAAACAAACGCCACCGTCAGCACCAACACGCAGCTGTGCCGTCGCAAAAAAACGGGCCCGACAGTCATGCGCACACTCGGCGCCGGCGGCCAATCCAGCGCCTCCGCTCGCACGCCCACTGGTCAGTTAGCGGCTGTGGTTGCGGGGAATGTAAGCACACGCTTGGCGGCCCAGGCGAAGCCGCAGCTCAGCTGGTTAGAATTAGCGCTCACTCCTCGGCAACGACAGACGAGAGCACCCCAACGCGAGTCGGCGTGCCACGCGTGAAGTCGGCTGCAGGCCGCCAATCAGAGAGACTCGCTGGAGGTCTGCTGCCGCTTCTGGGTGCGCAGAAACGTCAAATCCATGCACACACACAAACACACACACTCAGATGTTGACCGCAGAGAATCGGAGGCCCGATGTGTGTGATGCTTTTGTGGTCGCAGCCTCGGCAGGAGTGTTCACACCAGAACATCAGGCAAAATGGATTTGTGAACACCAGATAAACACGTCTGTTGAGTAACTTCTGAACTCGTACAGCAAAGAAGTATGTTTACTTCAAGAGTTGTACAAGTATTTTTGAGGGGTAACTAAATCTTCTCACTTTAATTAATCAATGAATCTGACAGTTTAGTAGGACTTTATTCTTCTTCTTTGTTCACAAATACATTCTGGCTGAAGTCTTCTTCATACACGTACATTTCGTACACACACACATCCTGCACTGCCAGCACTAAGTCCTCCTTGTACTCACATCACTGAGTACCTCCAGGTCAGGGCCCTGGAACAAACCACGGTTTAGACACGCCTCCTTCTTCTTCTTCTTCACCTCCTATTTTAACACCCGCTTCTCACACACACGCACCCCACCAGAAACGCCGCCCTCGCCACTTCCCGCCCACGCCAAACCCGCGCCGTACCTTGGCGAGTCGGCCCATCTGGTCCTCGGCCAGGCTGCTGCTGGTGCGTCCCGGCGTGGTGGTGGGCTCACCTCCGTCGCCCTCCACGCCGGGCCAGACCTTCAGGTCGTGCATGCCTTGCCTGAACATCCTGGATGAAACAGGAAGTTGTCATCGCGTGATTTAACCCAGAAGCAGAGCGCAGGAAGTGAAAGTGATTGTGCAAGATGCCACCTACCCGTATTTGCCAAACAGGGTGACCGTGGTCCCCCCGACGGGCACGGCCCTGCCGGGGCCGTAGATGTCCCACACCGTGAGCGCCACCTGGGCGCTCTGAGGGAGGTCCGGGTACTTGACCGGCAGCCGCAGCCACTCGTTCCAGCTGCAAGGGGGGACAGCGGGACACACGGCATCAGTCTCGCCGCTCCTTACGGCCGCCAATCAAAGGACGGAGGGGCGGGACTTACTTCCATCGCGTGCTGAACGCTTTGTAGGAGGTGCGGACGGGCAGAGCCAGGGGCTTCCCTTCGGCAAACACCTGGCAGGTGACGTAGAGGTCCGAGCAGTTCTCCTGGTAGAGGCCGGAGAAGCGCAGCATGGGGTCCTCCAGGAGCGCCTTGTAGCTCTTCTGCTCCCGTTTGCCCTCTAGACTGCCTCTGTGAGGGCGAGAGGGGCACAAAAGCACAAGTCGGACATGTTTGGATGTGTTTGACTTGTAAAAAACATCTTATTTGTTTCGAGGAGGTCAAATTAAAAGGAAAATGTCTTTTTTGTAGATTTTTCAGTGAAACTTTCCCACTCCTCTCAATTTTCAAAGTCTTGGACACAAAAGGGATGAAATTAAAGAATTTTGTGACATATGGACGAGAGAAAAAGGGTTGTTATTGACATATTGTGCTGAGAATAGCTCGGAATAACAAAAGGACAGAGAGGGGCAGCCACCCGTGGTCCTGAAACAACAGTTTAAGACGCTTTGAGCAGTTTTAAAGTGAGTTGGAGAGAAAGCCGGAGCGAAAAAAGCGCAGCATCCTGCGTGGTCACAAGACCGACCCCCGCGGCACGTCTGGAGGGGGGGGGGGGTTGAAGCGACGCCTTTAAGTGGCAAACTTACATCTTAAGTTGAACGTTGATGTCCAGGTCACAGCTGTAGACATAGTTGAATTTGTCAGTGTCCATCTTCCGACGGGAAAACACTAATTTCCGGCCAAAACCGTGACGACTTCAACATGAAATCCCGGACAGTTTAGCAGCAGACTTTGGTAGCGGTTGCTTTGCGACAAGGCCTCGGATCGGCACCAGAAACAGTCCGCGGAGCCCGGCTAACAGCGCCAACACACGGCTGGAGAGGCCGTCGGCCTGCAGACACGTCTAAAAGGTCACTTGAAGTGGCTGTAATCACGGCAGAGACATTATTTGGAGGGCTGCTTCTCCGGGCATGATTTGGTATTTTCGATAGCTACACAACAACACTGCAGTAACCGAAACATACAAGCCAGGGGAGAGCAATCGATCCGCGATGCGAGCAGGCTCAGATGGCTCCGCGGGCGATCGTTCTATCGTGAACGGATGGATCGAGTCTGATTCGGAGAAAGTAGGAAGTACGAGAGAGGCGGGGCTTCAAACTGTATTTAAAGGAGCAATGCAAAATAAAGCGAAAACGTCGTTTCAGCTGATTATTTACGAAAATAAACATTTTTGGTCGATAAAAAAATCTCATAATAGAAAGAAAATGACAGCGTACATTTTTTAACTCTCAAAAGCATCAACAGAAGATTCATAAGGTCTTTAAAGAGAGACAAGACTACCACAAAGTTACACAAAAAAGACTTTTATTGCCAAACGTTTGAAGAAAATGCAAAAGTTATGTCCATAACACCATAAAATGGCACACAGGAAACATGTCAATTAAGACACTCAATAAAAGTCACAACATGATCAAAAACAAACAATGTAAAGACAAAAACATGGTCAAAACTCAAAATGAGACGAAAGCTACACGAAACAGCAAAAGTTTAACAGAGATACAAAACACAGAACAATAAACTAATTAAATTAATTTCAGATATTCATTTGCTTCCCTATAATTTAAGCAATTTTCTGTGGCGACCTGTGTTTGACCTGTTTGTGAGGCAAAGTTGAAAATCCTCAATAAAATGGTACATTTTCTACAGCTGACAACAAGCTGAAACATCTGTTGCAAACTATAACTTTTTAATTCTGTCCAGAATTTCGCTGGAGTTTGCAGAAACATGTTCGCGGTAACCATAAATTACATTAAAATATCAATTTCCTGGCAGTTTTCTCCGATGGAAAGTATTCAATCAATACAAGCGGCCCGCTGATTCAACGTTTAAGACGCCAAAGACACTGATGTCATGATTCCGGCCTGGTGAACTTTCAAAGGTCCCCCCAATTAAAGCGCACTTGTCACCAATTAAGTGCATGTCCGTGAAGATGGAACAGGCGTGTAACTGGAAAATCCTCATGTTCTGTTTTGATGAGGTCCTCCCATTTTATCAACGCTGACGACAGCACGGTTGTCAGATCCGAGTGTAAAGCCTGTGTGTGTGTGTGTGTGTGTGTGTGTAAGGTATGAGACCCTCGGGCGCCCGCGAGGTCAGCTCAACATATGGAGGAACGTTTGCCACCGAAACATCTCCCATCATCTGAAACACTCTGACTCAACAAAGAGCCGACGAAGACACGTCGTCTCGAAAAGTGCGTCTGTTCCTTCAGGTTTTCTTATTTACCTGTTTGTTCTGATTAAAGATGACTTGGATGGAAAAAACAACACGCAGCAGCTGCGCAGCGCCAACTGTGACTCATGCGGATGGAGTGAATGAAGAAGCACCTCTGAGTGATCAGAGAGACCTATCAACACTCCGTAACTACTGTGAGGGTACAAGAGAGGAGGCACGTAAAACGCCACGTTACGAGGCCCCGGGGCCTCCTGCGAGAGGCTTGAGAGGATTTTTCCTATGATCTCCAGCTCGGCCTGCAGATAGTAAACAAGTGGAAGAAGATGAGCTAATGTTTTGCTGGCCAACAGGCTGATAAAACGCGGCGCCGTCAGGTCAGATGACGTTTTTTTGTGTTTTATTTGTTTGACATTTTGGACGTTATGCATCGAACTGACCTGACGCGAAAACGACAAAGAAAAGAGCAACACTTGTGCAACATTCAGTGAAACGACATCCATATTATATCAATGAATGACTTTCTATAAGTCCTTTTATTGATAAGAGTCTCCAGGTGCCTCAAGGGTTTCCTCAGGATCTTGAGGGTCTTTGTTGACGCACTACTGAGGGTCTTATTGAGGCATGGTGGAGAAAGCAGCATGATTTGGGCTGCATGGCTACCAAATGCTAACAAGACGAGAGAGAAGGTTCACATTTGTATCTTCATCCTCATCTGCCACTCTTCTTCGCCCTGCACCCGCCTCCCAGGATGATTGACAGGTCCAACAGAGATGCTGTTCAAGCATTCACAGAAGAAGAAGGTGAAAGTCTTGTTGTCCATCGTCGTATTGATTCTGAACTCCACATTTGATGTATGTGAGTTCCACACACTGGTATTCAACATGTGTTTGAGTCATAGCTTCAGTTTCTGGACCGTGATGTGGCCCAAAAAAGACGTGAAGGGGAAAAATCCGGAGGTTGAAGAGCGGTGAATCATATTTGATAATTCCATGCCGCCCCTCATTTCTCTCCTGCTGTTCCTCCCCCTCCTCCCCCCTCTACTGCCCTCCGTCTCACCTCTTGCTCCTGCCCCTTCCCTCTCTTAGTCACCGCATGGATGTGTCATTGTTTCTATCACTTTAGAGGTTCATGCCCGCTGAAGCGCAGCGAGGTGATCTTCGGGAGTTGCCGTGCCAAGATACCAGATTCCCTTCCGTTTACCCCCCTAAACACACACACACACACACACCAGCATCTCTTCATTTCCCTACGGATGGCACCGCTGACGTCCTCGCCTGCCAGGGCTGCAGGCCACATGACGGCATCTGACCGCACCTCCACGCCGTGGTCGTAAAGCCTCCGGACGTATAAAGGAGGGCGGCGGAGGAGGAGAAGGACCAGAAGAGGAGCGGAGCAGATGAAGATGGAGCTCACCGCGGTGAACTGGGTGCTGGCAGCCGCAGGCTTCCTGCTGTGGACCGGCGGCGGCGGCTCCGCAGCACCGCTGGAGTGCCACTTCAACTCCAGAGGTGAGACGTCACTCTGTCAACTCGTTCACTGCTGAACTTCCTGCCTGACTCGTCTCCCGCCGCAGCTCTGTGCGTGTTCGAGGGGAGGCACTACTCCTTGGGGGAGACCTGGATGGACAACGGCTGCATGCAGTGCACCTGCCTGCACCCGGTCGGCGTGGGTTGCTGTGAGACGTGAGTACGCAAACAGGCACTGGAGTTTTGGCAAGTTTAAAGGACACCTGTGTTCAACTTGACGAGCAGCCGCCAGAGTTTGGGTGTAAAAGTGCTCTCACCTGCGTCCCGTCTCAGCGTGCACCGGCCCGTGGACTTCCCCGCCTGGTGTAAGGTGCAGGTGGAGGCGGTGACCTGCAAAGTGGTCCTGGTCCAGACCGCCGACCCCCGGCTGCCCTGCTCCCCCGGCGAGGAGCTGAAGGACCCCAGCCACGGGGGGCTCCAGCTGCAGCAGCAGCTGCTGGAGGCCTGATCAGCGACTGACCGACCGACCGACTGACCGACCGACTCCGCCCCGCCGGCGCTCGCTCCTGTCGAACACGTGTAACCGTTTTTATCTTCAAACTGAACAATAAACAACAGCTGTGACTTTTGGGTCGTACATGAATGTAGAAAAAGGTGAGCAAGATTTGCCTGTGAACGTGTATTTAAAGACTGTTTGATAGTCCGGGAAACTTAAGTGACTTTGTTTTTTACTCTTTTATAGTCTGTATTTATCTTACATAAAGTTTCTCAGCTTGATGCTGAGAAACTTCACTTTAATCGACTTTTTCTGCTAAAATAATCAAAAAGACATCTGTATATTCTTCTGCTTTTTCCACTCAGATATTTTATAACAATTTTCACATTACACCAACTTCTACTTTATTACAGTAACTGTAAATATCAGCGAGTAACTCCAGTACATTAATATATATTTCCACCGACCTGCTCACTGCTGTAACTCATTTAATCTCCAAATAAAACTCTTGTTAAGTCACACTTTTATTGTCGCTTTGCAGTTCTAACGCCTCAAACAAGGTGAAAGAAAAGATGTTGTACAGAAAAGTGTCGAAATGTGTCAAAGTTTGAGGAGTTAAATCCAGAGATGAGCGAGAACCGCCGAGTTCTCAGAGTTGGAATGCACAGAATACAACAGAAGGCAGAGTCCACAGCGGCTCCTTCACTTCATCGTGTCCTTGATGGAAAAAGTGTGCTGCTGAAAGGTGCAACGCTCTCCCACACACTCACGTCTGTGGGTACAGTCAGAAACACTGACGACCTCACGTGCATGAATGCCGCTCAAATGTTAATGCTGTTGGTCCCTGTGAACTGGGACACGTAGGACGCCAGGGCCGGGTTGGTGGGCAGGACTTTGATGGGCAGGTTCCAGCTGAAGGTGTCCACGTCCACGTGCTCCGCCCCGGCCCAAACCGTCACTTCTGATTGGTTCTGCAGGACGGTGGGCGGCTCCATGGGCTCCCGGGCAGTGACGAATTCGAAGTGCAGGCGCCACCTCAGCATCACTGGGGGGGGAAGAGGAGGGAAAGGGTTGGTTGTGGAGCTGATGTGTCAGAGAGACGACTGGTGGTCATGATGCTTCCTGCCCCGGCGGACTGACCGATGTCTGTGCTGAAACCTGGCGTGACGTTGAGCGGGATGGGCAGCGAGAAGTGGCTGCAGGCCGTGTGGAGGCAGGACTCCAGGTGGCGCCCGTGTCCCGTCACGCTGACCGCCTGTCCCGGTCGCCGCTGGTAATGCTCCTGGATCTCCTCCTCGCTCTGAAGGCTCACCGAGTACTGAGGGAGGCAGGCGCAGCGTCACGGCAGGTTCCCATGGCGACAGAACACAAAAGAAACGTGGCGAACGCACCTGCAGGCAGGGAATCTCTCCCTCGGAGAAGTTAAAGGTGCCGACGATGTCCTCGCCCAGTCTGTAGACGGTCTTGAAGATGCAGAACTTTGCCACCTTTCCTCTCATGTTGGTGATGTTAAACATGTCTGAACAAAGAGTGAAAAGAAAAAAGCTCCAGTGTGAACATGCAGGATGAGACGATACGTATTTATTTCTTATCAGAGAGCAGAGAGACTCACGGGGACAGCGTCTTGACGTGGTGACCATCAGCATGTCCAGCGCCTGTTCCAGAGGCCGAGCATCCCTTCGACTCGCCTCCTCTTCCTCCAGGAAGGGGTTGGAGGGGGACACCTCCTCGTCCTGTGGGAACGGAGGCTCTGGCATACCTACAGGTCACACAGTGAACACACAGAAAAACAGCCGAATCGTCAGATCTCTGGAAACAGAGAGAACATCTTCAGTCTGGTGCAGTCTGTGTCACCTTGCAGAACCAGCACTCTGAAGGGAACTCGCAGGAGTTTGATGGGAGAGTTGACCCTCTGGCAGCCGATGGTCAGTTTGTAGACGTACTTCACCGCCTGACCGCGAAAACTAGGAGGCCCGTCAACGGGGATGACCTCACTGTATGAATCTGTAACAGAGCCATAACTGTTAATAAAGATCCATGTAATTCCATTTAAATGTGACTTCACAGTCAGCAGATTTTACTCGTACAGGTTTTGCTCTCTCCAGGATCCAGACGCAGGTCACAAAATAGTATCTTTGGAGGTGTGTCCAGCACACACTGCCCTCGCTCTCCTGCAGGAAAATAAACCATTGAGGCATTCAAGGGTCCATTACCAAAAAGCCACAGATATTCATGACAATAAATGTCAATGCATCCGCCTGACCTCTGCTTGGAATGAGCACCGTGTCGCTTTCAGCCTGGACGTCCTGCTTGTTGCCTCGGGTCGGCAGGGCCACTCTGTTCTCACTGGCATGAAACTGACAGTGGATCTGGGCGCTCGCCCAGGCCAGCATCTCACTATAACACACAGAGACTTAGAGTTACACTCAAGCTCTTGCACTTTGACTGATTAAACTGGGGCTCCTGTGTCCTGATAAAGGTTTGTAGCTCATTTATCTCAGTGTAAAAACTCCGAGAAACGTTAATATCTAGTATGAACAGATCTCTCACCTGGTGGCAGAGGTGGACAGGTGAGACATCGGGTTGGTGAACGTTATGAGACACTCCATGAGCTCCCCGGCCAACAGCACGGGGCCCCGGGCCATGGATGCGACCACCTCGATCATCTGCGCGTCAAAAAGGACCACTTTAACGAATAATCGACTCAAACACTTGAAATACTGGCTTATTCCACATGGATTAAACTGATACATCGTAATAACGTCAGAATACACAACAGGAGTCAACATGATGGGCCCAGTTTGCTCGCGATTGTTGTTTTGCGTATTTCCAGGACATACCTTCGCCGTCGGTGAAGCCGTAGCAAGATAAAAGTGTCGTGTTGTCCACAGGAAACAGTTCAGTTACTTTATAATCAATAGACAAGCGTATTTGGCCATCTTTTGAGAGAGTCAAACATAGTTTACCTAGTAAGCTAACGCATCAGCAGCAGTAAACAAAAACGTATACGCTCATTCGCTGCCCGCTACTGCGCGACCAGGGACAAACCAAGAGTTTAGAAAAACGTCATATATCATAGTTACAAAAGTGAAATTGTCCGTAAATATAATGTATTTTGCTAAAATCTTGCAAAGTGAGCTGAAATATTGTTGTAACAGGTGTAAAATTCATAAAAAGTATCTCTGGAATAGTTTTTAGTCGACCATTTTTCAGCTTCCTCCAGGCTCGGGGGCAACGGGTGGAATGTTGCTATGGTTACAGAGATTAGTAAAACTGCTCCGGCTGCGTATGGACAGTAGAAATTGGACGGTTTTATACAAAATATTAGTGGCTTTATTTGGCACTGTTAAGTACTTTTTGGGTAAAGTAGCGAGAAAAATACACGGTAAAAGAAACAAGTCTCCCGACGACGACAGAAATGGTATGCGCCTGAGCGTCAGTTGAGGGTTTACGCCCGATAGTCCAACATCAGTTTTGTCAGGCATTGCTAACGTTTCGTACCTGTCATTTTTACGCCAACACATAGACGCAAAGGTACGATGGTTGATAATTTGCGACAAAGAGTTATTTCAGTAATTCGGACAGATGCTTGGATATAGTGACATTTTTTAACATGAGAGATTTGCGTGTTGGGTTTCCGGCTCTGCGGTGCCTGACAATCATAGCGAAGGGCAAAGCTAACCGTCTCTGCTAATTAGCATACACAGCGCCGAGCTAGCAGAAGCTACCGGGTCCAGCCAGAGGTCTGCACAGCGCTGCGCCAGGATGACAGCGTCCCTCTGGTACTTCTTCACCCATTATCTCATACCGTTCCATGCTAACGGCTCCGGCTGTGACGCTAACGCAGTGTGGTAGATGACTGCTGACTGGAGTTATAGTGTTGCCAGTCAACGGCTTTGCAGTTAACCGCCCGGTTCCCGGGATGCTTGCAGGATAATGGCCCTCCTCAGCCAGGTAAAGGCGATCGCAAACGCTTCCTCTGTTTTTTCTCACTTCAGGGGTCCCGACCGAATGAGCGCCGCGTCCGTACCACCGCTCGGAGCTGACATCCAGCGCTGACATCTGCACTGACAGACCCGTTCATGCCAAAGGAGCCAAGGGGGTCGACAGTCCGGGGGACGGATCAGGTCCAGGACCCCCTTTGGGGACAGAAACACAACCAGCTACATGGCCTGTACTGTCTGAATAATGGCACTGGACCCTCCCACCCGAAAGACGAGTTCCTCTTTGCTTAAGAATTAGGAGCGAAAATACTGGGAGCTGTTTGACTTGAATGACACTCAGCAGTTCACTGGTGCAAACACTGCTGTAACTACCTCTGTGTTACTGCTTAATGGTTAAGGCAACAAACTGACTCTTGTTTACAAAAAGTGGTGGAAACACACTGTTTTAAAACTCCAATCACTATACAAGACCCCCCCCCCTCCCTTGTTGGAAGATCTGCACCATGTCCTCAGAGTGGGGTGAGAAGTCCACGGCGGACCTGATGAGCCGCTATGTCTCCAAGGAAACTGGATACGGCGTGCCCAAAGAGGGCTGGCGCATCTGTCTGGCGCACGAGTTCAAGGAGAAGAGAAAGCCCTTCCAAGCCAAGGATGTCTCACTGAGCAACGTCTGGGAGCACGTCGGCATGGGGATCAGGTGAGGGACTTCCTCCCGGACGTTTGTCGTGTCGGCTGTGAGGAACTGAAACCTCATGATAAGGATCAGCTCACAAAAAAAGCACGCCTGTTTAGTGTGTCGTATATCATAGCAACCTCCACCCGGCAGGACTCATACACATCACCAAGGTGTAGCAGCCTGAGAGGCTTCAGTGTCGTGTTTCCCAGCAGACACCTGAGAGCGAGCGTGAAGTCTGAACGGGAAAATCCTGGTACTCCTGCAGGCTTATCGTCTAATTTTTCAGTCCCAGTGTTGACCAAAAACAACAAACCTATTTCATAGATTCATTTGAGCTCTCTGAACGGGGCCACTGGGAATCATCCTGCAGGATAATTGCGTCTCCAACTGTAAAATCTCTCCCGCAACAATGGCAGTAAAGTGGGTCGATCATTCACGGCGCGCTGCCCCGAACACAACACGGAAGTTTGTGAGTCTGAAGCTGAAGCGTCCACGAGGAACAGTCGCAGCACAGATTTTCACAACTTTGCTTATCTTGGCAAAGGCCTGCTGACATCTGAGATGTAAAGTGGCACATTATGTGGCTGGCACAGTTTCTCACTTATCATTTGAAAAAATGTAAAAAAACATGGAGGCGAAAAGGTCAAAAACATGCCACAAAACAAGGTCAAAACACAATCGTAAGACACGTATATAAACCTTCAAACTAGAGTTCAGCCAAATCTTGTGTTATGTGTAACTATACAAGTGTGAAATTTAGGGATTTCAAATAAAGGTTAGTGGAGGCGTTTCCGGCTGTCAGAGCGAGTCCGATGCAGCAGACGTCACACCTGTTTGATGTGTGGGAGTGAAGACGTTTCTCTGAACGCAGCACGAGCATGTCTGTGGTTTTGTAGTTTCCTCCAACTGGACTGTTTCTCGTCTGCTGAGTTCCAACTCTGACGCAGACTTGTTTCGTTTTTGCAGAGAAGATCCCTCCTTCTCTCTGTTCGGGTTTGCAGTGTGTAACTTTTACGATGCACTGCGCGACGGTTATAAATCAGCCACAGCCGCGCCTTACTGTCATTTGAAGGGTGTAACGTTGGAGGGTTTCGCTCCACGGCGGGCTTATTTAGACAAGGTCTGAGGTGTGACGGTGGCTGCGAGCAGGGCCGTGGGGTCAGCGCCAGGACCTTTGTGTGCATTCCCACAGAACAAGAAGATCCTGATGATAGTGCACAACCTGCTTTGGCTTCAAATAACGCTCAGCGGCTGCTATTCAGGCCTTCCTGAATGGAGCTGCATTGACTGGCCATTGTTGTTCTCCTGCCTGAACTTTGTTGCTGAGGTTTTTTGTGACGCCACAGGAAAAACTCGTCATTCAGAGCTTTGTTATGTGGCTGCTGTGTTGCAGATAATAAAAATAGTTGACCTAATTTTTGCAGCAAAAATGCCTAAAACCTTTCGATTACTTGGTAACTTTTCAGAGGGTTTGCTGCTGCAGTTCTATGTCGATGAATAAACAAGCGAGGAGAAAAGTTTCAGTCAGTGACTCCATGTGTGCTTGAGATGATGAATTATGAACCTATTGAGTGGTTTGTGCTTTGCCACTGATACGACCATAAACTTAAGGCAGTGACGCGTTACTTTATTGTGTCTTTGTTTTGATTTCCACCTGCATTCCTGACGTGTTTGACTTTGGATGTGTGTTTGCACAGGTATGTGAAATGGTGGTACAAGAAGACGCGCGTGGAGAAGAAGGCTCCGTTCATCGACTGGTTTGGAGCTCAGCCGCTGCGGCAGATATACGGTGAGTTCAGCCCGCATTTGGCTTCTTATTTGTTCTTCTCGCTGCTGTTTGACGTCTTTGTTTGTTCTGCAGGTGCGCCGCTTGGCGGTATCGGGGGAGGAACCATCACCAGAGGCTGGCGGGGGGAGTTCTGCAGATGGCAGCTGAACCCTGGGATGTACCACTACAAGACTGTCACAGCCAACCAGGTGCACACCCAACTCCTCACTGACAGACGGTGGCAGGATGGTTTGTAAGCGTTGCTTACATGTTCATCTTTTCTGTCTCGTCTCTTCCCAAGTTCACCGTGTGCTTGCGTCGCGACGGACAAACCATTTACCAGCAGGTGCTCTCGTTAGAGCGCCCCCCCACGTTACAGGGCTGGAACTGGGGCTACTGCGGCGAGTACGCCTTCTATCACGCCCTGTACCCGCGTGCGTGGACCGTTTACCACCTGCCGGGGCAGAATGTCACCCTCACTTGCAGGCAGATCTCCCCCGTCATCCCTCACGATTACAAGGTAGCCATCAAGCCTCAGAGTCCCTCCTCCGTTGAGCTTGATGTTGATGTTTCGGTGGCAGCAGATCGATTGTTCACGCTGTGTTTCTCTCAGGAGTCGAGTCTCCCGGTGGCAGTTTTCGTGTGGGACGTGGAGAACAAGAACGACTTCGCTCTGGACGTCTCCATCATGTTTACCATGGTCAACGGATCGGGACTGAAGGACGACAAGAGTGGCGGACACTGGAACAAACCGTTCCACCTGGAGAAGCAGGGCGAGTCCGTGTTGGGGGTCCTGCTGCACCACTGCACGGAAGTGAACCCTTACACGCTGAGCATCGCAGCCCGAGAGCAGGTGGGATGTGGGGTCACAATTTCTGCAGCTTTGAGTGACTCTTAGTCAAATCAGTGAGGGAGCTTTTACGCTATTGTTGTGTGTGTGGGCTCATATTACCAGGCTGGGAGGGAGATCAGTCACCAGACAGCCTTCACGCCAAAGGGAACCTGCAGCGGCCTGTGGAGCGACCTCATGACTGATGGACGGCTGGACTCCCCCACAGGTCAGCGCTCCGACTCGCTCTGTGGACAGATGAGGGAGATTCATTTGGAAACAAATTTATTCATCACCTGAGTGAGACTCTTTCCTTGGAGGTTGCCATGTCTGCAGAACTCTGCATAAATCAGCATTTCCTTCAGAGTGAAAAGAATCAGCGTTAAACAGGAAAACCTCATTTTTCAGCTTTCCCATAGAAAGTTCTTTTGCTGTTTTCATCTTCTGCTGTCCCAGAGCGGATTACGCAACATTGTCTCATGTTTTCACTCTCTGCAGGATCCAGCCCACCGACTCCCAAGGGGGAGAAGGTGGGGGCGGCGTTAGCGGCCAGCTGCTCGGTGGCGGCGCAGGGACACAACTCCCTGGAGTTCTGCCTGGCCTGGGACATGCCCAACATCACTTTCGGGTCCCGGGAGAGGGAACACAGCAGGTGGGTGGAACGCGGAGGAGAAAACCTCCTGTGGGGGCTGCCGTTTGTTTGTGCTCCTCACAAGCAAATATTTCCCCTCAGGGCAAACGAGCGCTTATTTACTATTGACACCTAAGAAAATCAGTTTTATTTTTGTGCTGTCATCTTTCTGTTTGCAGGAGATATACTCGATTCTTTGGGACCAAAGGGGACGCGGCCCCCTCCCTCAGTCACTACGCTCTGACACATTATAAAGAGTGGGAGCGCAGCATCGAGGAGTGGCAGCAGCCTGTGCTGCAGGACAGGTGCGTCGCCGCCACCGCATGAATTTTGCAGGTGAAGCGGCATCGACGCACCAGCTCACGTTTCTCCTGTCGTCCCAGTTCCCTGCCCTCCTGGTACAAATCGGCGCTGTTCAACGAGCTCTACTTCGTGGTGGACGGCGGGACGGTGTGGACGGAGCTACCGGAGGATGCCGACATCAGCGGCGGGCTGCGCAGCGAGGACGGGGGGCTGCCCGCCCAGCCGGCAGTGGTCAGAGACTATGGCCGCTTTGCTTACCTTGAAGGTGAGCTAACCAACTCATGGGACCTTTCTTAAAGAGTCTTTTTCAGGAAGTTTTATCAGAAATAAAAGCTTTTAGGAGCCTGAAATAGACACGTTGTTGTTTGCGTTTATCTCTCAATGACCTTTATCTTTATCGTTCTTTTCAGGCCAGGAGTACAGAATGTACAATACGTACGACGTGCACTTCTACGCCTCCTTCGCTCTCGTCATGCTTTGGCCCAAACTTGCCCTGAGTGTGCAGTACGACATCGGTGAGTGAAATGCTGAATCAGGTCCTAGAATCAGGTCCGGTTTCACAGCGCGATCTCTCCTCAGCCGGCACCGTGGTTCAGGAAGACCCCACCGAGCGCCTCCACCTCATGAGCGGGCGGTATTCTCCGGTCAAGACCAGAAACGTCGTCCCCCACGACATCGGCGATCCAGGTGACGCACCCGCCGAGGGCGACTGGCTCAGACCAGGGATTGAAAGTTGGTGTGTGTGTGTTTACCATCGCGCCCTGGATTGTTCCTCCAGACGATGAGCCCTGGCTGAGGATGAACGCTTACCTCATCCACGACACTGCAGACTGGAAGGACCTGAACCTGAAGTTCGTCCTGCAGGTTTACCGGGACTTTCATCTCACCCAGGACAGCACGTATCTGCAGGACATGTGGCCTGTTTGCAAGGTAAGAAACAATAACGGTCTCAAATTGACTGAGACAAACAGCCAGCAAACGGCTACATTTGTCCTACTTTGCTGTCCATCCTCTTGTTCGCTTCGTCAGGCGGTGATGGAGTCAGAGATGAAGTTTGACCAGGATGGAGACGGCCTCATTGAGAACTCGGGATATGCTGACCAGACCTACGATGGCTGGACAGTGACTGGACCCAGGTGAGGCTGAAGACAAGAGATACTCGGTGGACATAAAAGTCTGGCGCTTAATGAAAACAACCGGTGTGTTGCAGTGCGTACTGTGGTGGGCTGTGGCTGGCGTCCTTGTGTGTGATGTGTAAAATGGCCAAACTGTTGGACAAGGAGGAGGACTACCAGCACTACAGAGACGTCCTGGACCGAGGCCGAGCTGCTTTCGATAAGCTGCTGTGGAACGGTAGCTTCACTCGATGTTCACAGGAAGCTTCTCATCGACCATTCGATCAGAATGTTCTCGGAGAGACGCCGTTTCCTTTCTTGTCCCCTATTCAGGGAAGTACTATAACTATGACAGCAGCGGGAGGGACCTTTCCAACAGCGTCATGTCCGACCAGTGTGCTGGCCACTGGTTCCTGAAGGCTTCGGGCCTGGGAGAGGGAGAGTTCCAGGTAGGTGAAAGGACCCTGCAGGGACTCAGAGGAGCTGCTCCAACACAGCTCATTGTCCTGTGAAGCTTTGATCTACACTGAAGTGGAGCTGTGGTGTTAATCATTGACTTGACTGATCTGCTTTCTCGGTAATTATTCACTTGGCAACTTTTGCACAAAACACCTCCTTCCTGGGTGGACTTGAACCATCAACCTTTCAGTTACTGGCCACTTTAAGACAGAATGAATCTGTTTGGAAAATGTTGATAATGTATTTCAGCACATTTGATTTACTACTCATGTAACTCACTCAAAAAACAAGGAAATTATAGTGATTTGTTGAAACTAATGTTATATTTGGAAAGAGTTTAGGTGAAGAACTCAAGAACCATAAAGGGCTTTTTACAAACACACAAAACTGAAATGCAAAAAACATTTGCATGAATTAACACAGACCACAGAAAAACCAACAAAGCCATGCAAAAACTATGAGTGAAAAGAAGTGTGAAGGGTAATGGTTATGTTTGCATAAAGAACTATTTTTTTACAACAACAAAATAATTTACATCAATAAACTTAGAAAACGAGAAAAACTATGTACAGCTAAATACAAGAGGGGACAATTATTTGTGCCTTTTCTTGATGTCCTCCAGCCACTGCTCTTTGGGGACACGCTCCACAGACGAGCAGTAAACAATGCCCTTGTACTGGCTGTGGCCCGTCTCTGCTGTCTGAAAGTGACCGCATTTTTGACAAGTGTTGTGGAACACTGTGCGGGTCCGTTTGCAGACAGCAGCAGGGGCAGGTACAAGGGCAAGAGCAGCAACAACCCCAGCAGGTGAGAGGGCGACACCCAGGGCCTGTGGAGCAGCCAGAAGGAAAGTCTGAGGGCCGGGAGGTGGAGGTTGAGGTGGAGGTGGGGCAGGAAAGAGCCACCACTGGTGAGGAAGCCCAGTAGAAGCAGGTGGCTGTGTAGGTTGATCTGCAGGTGGCAGTTTTCTTTTGACTGGCCTTGGCTGGCCCACCGTGATGCTGGGGAGGTGGTGCTGGTGAGAGGGGCCTGGCTGGGGGCTGGCAGGCTGGGATGTTAGAAAACTTGGGTCATCGAGGAGGCTCGGAGTGATGACCTCCCACCTTTGGTCCTCCAAACCCTCCTCTTCTTCTTGCTCCTCCACCTCCTCCTCCAGCATGTTGTCTGTCTCCCATGCGTCGGGGGGCATGTTGAGGGGCTCCCCCGTCTGGCTCAGCAAGTAATCCACCCCGATGAGCTCTCCTGTGATGACACACGGCATGCGATTAGTTCTCCCTTCACGTCCAGATAAACTTGAGAACTTGATAGAAAGAAATCTCACCGGTGTATCTGGCCGGAGGCCGGAAGGCCGGCAGATACACTCTGTTCAGCACCATCGAGCTGAGCGTGTTCACGTAGTGAGCCACCTCTCCGGCGTAGGTGAGGAGAGGCGAGGGTCTGCAGGCGACTGCTGCCTCTCCCCGGTCCTGGTTCCACCTGTTCAGGCCTTCCAGGAGATAGAGCTGGAAATTCAGTGCGTTTGCACTCGTTCCTGAGAACGCAGATTCACACAGAGGCACAAGTGTCAATCTTTGAATTCTGAATGGACACACACACTCACAGGAGTGCCACTAACCTGGAATAAACCTGTTCAGGTGGCAATAGTAGGAGTCCAAGGAACTGCAGCCTCTGGCACAGCGGTACTGCTTGAGAACAGTACCCCCCTTGGTAATGGTACCCGTCTCTGTGTACAGCGGCACATCTGGCAAGTCCTGAATGCACCCAACGTGCCGTTTCTGAACTTGCCAGATGTGCTCCATCTGCTTGAGGTCCAGCAGGTTCCTTCCTTTGGCTCCTCCCAGTTCCTGCAGCAGCTGCTCGATCAGGCGGACGGTGGCCTCCTCGCCCCGGGTCCTCCGTCGGCAGTGCAGGCTGAGCTCCTTCTGACTGATCCTCCTGTCCACCAGGAGGTCAGTGATGCTCGGGACGCCTTCAAGCCGCAGCTGCTCCCTCTTCGCCTGCCTCAAAAGAGCGAGATCGCCAGCATCCCACTCGAAGATGCAGGCAGAGAGGGAGCCCATGAAGGTGGCGTAGAGGGGGTGGGCATTGGTGGTGCAGCCCATGGCCAGCCTCTTCATAAAGTGCCTGATGTCCAGGCGGATGTGGAGGTCTGGCCACTCCCCAAACTTCACCCCTTCATCCCCGCAGCAGCCAGAGTCCACATACAGAAGCACCGGGGGGGGCACCGCTGCCTGGCGGTAGCGCTCCATCAGCCCCAACGCCATCCTGTTCAGCCCTGGCCCCTCCCCCACAGTCAGGACGCTGTTTAGGATTTGGCCGACCTCGTTGCTCACAGAGGTTACGCAGAGAGCCGTTCCTCTGCCGAAGCCGGCCAGCTTCTTGGTGACCTGTGAGGTGACAACAATCATGATCTGAAAACTCTGTTGTTACAGTGTCAACAGCAACTCTGTTACAATGTACTGAAGCCTAATCTGTCCTTGCTACTGAAATTGCACTTCCCCCTCTTTCACATGACTTAGTACCTTTTGAGTGGAGCCCAGTCTCAAGATGGAGCCAAATGTGGAGGTGATGGAGGCCTTGATATGGTCTATCCTTGACAGGATGTCCTGTCCATAGACCGCCAGCAGCCAGCGACTGGTGGGGACCTCTGGTGGCTCTGGGGGCTCCTGGCAGACCACCGGGAAGAGGGTTGGCTGATTGACAAAGCGGGCACACTCCGCCAGATAGTGTGCCAGCCTGCGGAGCCACCGCTCGCTGTGGTTCTCCCTGAGCTGCTTGACCAGCCGCGCCGGACTGTTGCCCAGCGTCCTGTCTCGCAGCAGCGTGATGACACGGATGTCGCAGGCGAGCCTGTGTTGAAACATTGTTGTCAATGATCAGTAACGTGTTCATGATTACTGGTGTCAATAACCGCAGATGACAACTTTACTCACTTGCGGGTCAGGATGACTGTAAACATCAACCGGTGTGCGAGGTCCAGCTGGTCCCGGACAGTCTGGCTAGTGGACAGATGATTTTGGAGACACTCAGTGCACCTGAGTGTCTCCGTCACCATCAGGTAGTAGCAGTCGATGTCCAGGACCTTCCGCGCCCTTCTGTGGAACCCGCTGCCTGTCAGCTGCTTTCCACAAGCAGGACAGGCAATCTTCACCCTCCACAGGTGGTAGGGCATCCACACCATCAGCCGATGGGTGAAGAAATGCTCGGGGGTCTGCGTTTGGTGGTGGATGAGCGCCGGGGCAGGGGGCTCATACCACAGCTTCAAATCTGGCCGTAGTTTGCCAGACTGGAAGAGGGCGTTTGAAATCCACCTCCGGTCCTGCGGAGGGAGGGTTCTGCTCCACTCACCCGGCAGCCAAATCGGTGCTGTGGCTCCTGCAGGAGTTTCAAGCCCTGTTGGTTCACCCTAAGTGCAAGACGGCAAGCAAGAAAGATTCTGTCATTCATGACACATGCAGAACAACTCTGTAACAAATGACCGAACAGAGTGGGGAAGCTGAGCTGGGAGTCCTAAACTTACAGAAGCATCAGATTGGCTGCAGGTCTCCTCTGATGGTGAAGAGGATGGAGAAAGACTCGGAGTCCTCACAGAGGATGGAGGAGCAGTAGGGTTGGGAGGCTTTGAGCATGTCTGCGGCCGGGCCTCAGGAGCAGAGGCTGAAGCTGCAGACGAGGAGGGGGGAGGAGATGACTCGGTGGCAGGCTGCAAAAGTGGGACAGGGCGTGTTAAAAGCACAGCGACAGACATGATGTTGACTTAGGAAGGAGGTAATATTGTTAAAAGTGATCACCTCGGTGTGGAACCCACAGTCGCAGGTCCTGAGCTCACCAAACAGGCCCGACTGGCCTCCAGGCTGCATGGGGCATTTCTCTATCTGAAACCGGAGCAGACATTACTGCGCCTGCTGGGCGGCTTTTTAGTAAGGCATCATCCTTCAGGCTTTCTTCAAATGATCTCAATACTAATACACAAACTCAGTAAAGGCCGTCCTCGGTACCTTTTGGGAGAGGTCGTGCCACTTGGGTTGCTGTGGCGATGGCCTGTTGCCGGCACTTGAGGGCCAAGTCCCAGTGCTGGCAAAGGTCCTCAGCCTCTCCATCCACTGCCCATCTGCCATGGCCTTGTGGCTCTTTGCCTTGGTAGACATCTAAAGACAGCATTGCCTTTAAGGAGTGTGTCCATCAAAATACAACACTTGTTATAACTAGTAAAAGTAACTCTTATCAAGGTTATTTTAGCTAGTAATAAAACACCAGTGCAACGTAACTAATCAGATTTTACTCTAACTATATAGTTGGATCCAATTTTTAAGACTACATAACCTGTATGGTTGTTATTAAAATGTGTATTTTTTACTGCATACGAGCATTCCGTCTCCCTAAAGTAACAGAAAATCACTGAGTCAAGCAAACATAAAATAAAACACGGAAGAACCCAACTCGTCCTCTATGATTGGCTCCGTCCATTATGAGGTTTGATGCTTCCCCTGATTGGACAGAGGTCCAATATCATAATGGACCAAAAGAGAGCGGATTGGAGGAGAATGGAGCGGAGCACACTCTGTTTTGTCACGCTGAACGAACCTGCTTTCTAAGCACTGTTTTCCTTTCATTCTGCAGGCTTTTCCAAAAGAAAAGATCCGCAGCGCACTGAAATCTGTCTTTGACTTGAATGTGATGAGTTTTGCTGGAGGCCAGATGGGAGCAGTTAACGGCATGCGGCCCGAGGGGGTTCCTGACCGCTCCAGCGTCCAGTCCGATGAGGTCTGGATCGGGGTGGTGTACGGCCTGGCAGCCACGATGATCCACGAGGTGCGCGCATTTGTTAGCATTTACAGCTAATTTCAGAAACACTCAGCAGGGGAATCGATTCCAGAGCAGTTCCCTAAAAACAAATGGACTTGAGGCTATTTCGTGCTTTTTCTGCAGGGCATGAGGGAAGAGGGTCTGCGCACGGCGGAGGGCTGCTACCGGACGGTGTGGGAGCGGCTGGGCATGGCCTTCCAGACCCCTGAAGCCTACTGTGAGAAGGGCATCTACCGCTCTCTGGCCTACATGAGGCCTCTGAGTGTCTGGTCCATGCAGCTCGCCCTCGACGCTTCCCAGAAGGATCCGGACACGTCGGAGCAAACTGGAGACACGGACAGCAGCTGAGTTGTAAGACGGCGTGAACTCAGACACAGCCGTTTCTTCTGCCAGTCACTGAAATTTGCTGCAGCGATTGAGCCCATCTGAGCAGCCTGCAGAGCTCTGATCTGATACAGACCCCCAGTCGCTCAATCGTATCACAACTGATGGATTTTACCTTCAAATATATACTATTTACATACAGCGACACACTCAAATTGACGGTTTAAAATATTAAAGTTTCGTGACTAGTAACATGATTATGATTGTCTTCTTTCTCAATTTTTTTTGCTATGCTGTAATAAGTAATGTAATAAACGGTAAAGGTGATTCTGACTCCTAATATATTTTTCCCTTTTTTATAAATAGATAGATAGCTTTGGGTGCCTTGTTGCATGTTGGCCTTAATCTACAAGTTATATATGTGGAGGCAACATTTAGGATCTTTTATAGAGTCCAACAGTTGTGACAATCACACTGAATAAACAACTGATTGATATGCAACAGCTTGTTTGTTGTGTTGTTGATTGTATGCAAAAACAAAGAGCAATTGAGGGGCACTGAAGCAGCATGTGACTGTGGAACTGATAAAGACACAAGGATGATGCAAAACATCCGTCCCTGGGTGGGCTCGAACCACCAACCTTTCGGTTAACAGCCGAACGCGCTAACCGATTGCGCCACAGAGACTGTGAGAGAAGGGGGTGTGGCCTGTTTTTTCCCCGTTATTTACCTGCTCTTTTTGTCCATTTCCTCCAATATGTTGTTCATTTCCAGCCCCTTCATTGGTTCTGAAAAGACTCCTCACAGTTTCATTTCACACATGCATTGACTCCACCCCCTGTGGCAGTAAAATAGTCATACCAGCTTAATTTTCCAAAGATCTGTGTGCAATATTCTAACTGTAGAAAAATTCAAGCTATCCAAAATGCTCGTCCCTGGGTGGGCTCGAACCACCAACCTTTCGGTTAACAGCCGAACGCGCTAACCGATTGCGCCACAGAGACTTAGAAAAGAAGGGGTGTAGCCTAATTTTTTTTTTTTGGAGGGCCCCAGGACTTTAGAGATTGAAAAAATTAAGCCACACCCCCTTCAACACAAGTCTCTGTGGCGCAATCGGTTAGCGCGTTCGGCTGTTAACCGAAAGGTTGGTGGTTCGAGCCCACCCAGGGACGCACATTTTCTGCTGCGTGGGTTTCTGTTAATGGATAAAGCAGAATACCTTCCCTCCTATTGATCAGACGTGTTTTCATCTATTGTCTGGTGAAAGCTCATCAGTCTTAGTTATTCAAAAAGCTGGAGCTGATAAGCAACGACTCGCGCCCAACGTGGGCTTCTGACCCTTGACCCTAAGATAAACAGTCTCATGCTCTCTTGAGAGGAGCGACCCACGTGCTACATGCCCAACCTCCCTCACAGTCGAAGCATTTCAAAAGAGCCACAGGCCCCTCCCCCACCAGGCTTTGCTCAGCCATACTGCATGCTCATTCAAAGCCTCTGAGTCATGCTGACTGAGGCATCCCCGTCTCTGTGGCGCAATCGGTTAGCGCGTTCGGCTGTTAACCGAAAGGTTGGTGGTTCGAGCCCACCCAGGGACGCAAGTCTTTTGTTTTCTGCCATTTTAGTGGAAATAAAACAATTACAAGACCACTGTTTGTCACTCCCACCATTATCTATCAAGCTATATATCTATCAGGCCAGCAAAGGTAGCCCTTACCATTGTACTTAAACAATGGAACGTGGTCTACCCTTATTATAAGATCAGAATGTTGAAACAAAAACAAAATAAACTCACAATGACTTTGGGACAGTCTGTTTGGCACCTAAATGAAAAATTCTCGTCCCTGGGTGGGCTCGAACCACCAACCTTTCGGTTAACAGCCGAACGCGCTAACCGATTGCGCCACAGAGACAAGGCTGCCACAGGAGGCTCAAAGCAGAGTCCTTCTGGGTGTGGAGGCGAGTGCTTGGGTGTGATTTATGGGGTGGGCTTTGTCTGGGGAGGGGGAGGGGGCGGGGGCTCAAGAGGGGGATTGGGGCGCACTGAAAGTGCCCGGCTAGCTCAGTCGGTAGAGCATGAGACTCTTAATCTCAGGGTCGTGGGTTCGAGCCCCACGTTGGGCGTTGCCTTTTGTTCTTTGCTCATGTTCCCCTCACTTTACAACCATTGGCTCATTGATCTGAACCAGAAATTTGTAAAACATGTGTGCCCAACATGGGACTGCTATCCATGCCCCTAACTGTTAGACTCCTTTCACATCAAAATTACAATTCTCTCAAGATTATGTCCTCATGTTATCAACAAAACATGTGCGCCCAACGTGGGGCTCGAACCCACGACCCTGAGATTAAGAGTCTCATGCTCTACCGACTGAGCTAGCCG
>JASSRZ010000060.1:8458985-8473994 GCA_032164315.1 Malacoctenus gilli
GTGTGTGTGTGTGTGTGTGTGTGTGTGTGTGTGTGTGTGTGTGTGTGTGTGTGTGTGTGTGTGTGTGTGTGTGGTAACGGTGTGTGTTGTGCCTCCTCTCAGCTGGCTGTGGAGCTGGAGGAGAAGGAGATCATTTTGAGGAAACTGAGCAAACAGAGCAAATCTGTGAAGCAGCTGAAACGAGGTGAGTCACGGTTCACGTCTCTCGGCCACTTCGCGGAAAATTATACTAAAAAAAAATGTAAAAAAAAATCCTTCTGGGAAAAAAAACTGAGGTCCTAAAATTATTTCACTCAAAATTTCCAGACAACAAAAAAACACTCACAGCAAATTTTAATTCACTTTATAATAATGATAATAATTCCTCCATAATAATCATTTAATGATATAATTATAATTAATTTAATATTTTTTTTATTTATGTTTTTATGTTTAGATAAGTTAAATATAATTTTTAAAAAGTTGATTCTGTGATCAAATTATTCGTATTTTTATTTTAAAATGTCTCAAAATAAAGAATATGTAGATAAATACATTTTAAGACCAAAATCTTGAAATAAAGTGAAACATTACTCTTCCTTATTTGAATTTTGTGTTTTTTTCCTGAATAAAAAATTAAAAACAAACTATTGCAGCCTTTAAAAAGAACTTATTCATGACAAATGTGCTATATTTGCTCTGTGAGTGTCCTCAGACTGCAATGTTTTTATTATTCAGAGTATTTCCTGCCTGAAGAAGCAGTTTTTCTCAGTGTAAACACCTCCAATTCAGTGTCTGCTGCCTTCTTTTGCTCTGTTTTCTGGCATCATTGTGAGTTTTTTCGGTGCTCGTCCAGTTTCTCAGCTTGTCACCGAGGAGTTCACAGAAATGTCTCAGAAGCTGGAGCTGGAGCAGGACCTGAGGCAGCACGCCGAAGTCTTCGCCCACCAGGTGTGAGCGCGCGTGTGTGTGTGTGTGTGAGCGTGTGTGTGTGTGTGTTCCCGGCGTAGCACGAAGCGTTTTGTCATGTATTCACACCCGTGGACACTGAGGGTGACAGGTCGTGCCACAGGAAGGGACAAGGAGTGTTGGCGGTGACCTTCGGGCGGCTGCGGGGGGAAGAGACGGACACTCGGGACGCTGGACACACACACACACATACATGCACGCGCGCACACACACACACGTCTGCTGTCAGACAGCAACTGATGTGGTGGGACAGCAGAAAGAGGGTCTCCATTCTCCACCTTCACACACTTTTGGTCAAATCTGAGCTTTCTCTCGCTTTCTCTGTCTGGGGGGCACACACACACACACACACATACGCCCTCACACACACACACACGGCGGCGGTGGCGGCGCAGTTTGGGCCGTCCCAGCTGCTCCCATAATGAAGGGCCTTTCTTTCAGCGGGCCCGTCTCTGTCTCCGTCCCCGTCCCGTCCCATTTAGCCCCTCCCTCCCCTGTAATTAGTGGTCATCACCGCCGCTGAAGGAGAATGGTGGTCTTTTAAGCACAACCTGTCTTTGCCTGACACCTTTATGTTTTGCTGAGCATATAGCAATTGTCGCCTTTGTGCGCGGCATCCTCCATTTACCGGACAGGCGCACAATGGGCCGCCTCGCAGGGGTCCTTACCTGTGAAAAGGACCCCCAACTCCTCACACAATTCAGCCCCTTTACTCTCAATTCATGGTAAAAGACCCCCCTGCGCTGAATGCCTCTTGTATGCGCTACTATTTGTGTGTTTTCATGTGTTTTGAAAACAACAACCATTCACACCTCTCCTCTGTGATGCATGGTGGTATAATGACGCCGGGCCTCAAACAGGAAACAATTTGCCGCTTTTTCTGTGTGTGCGTCTTTGTCCCCTTTGTGTCTCTGTGTGCGCTCGGGTCCCGTGTGTTTGTACGTATGAAATAATTGTGCTAATTGCTGTGTGAAAATTGCTCTCCGCTGAAGGGAGAGCACCGAGTGCAATTTGCCCGTGCAGGTCGCGCTGATGCAGAGACGCCGGCGAGGAAACGAGAAACCGCCTTTCTTTTTTAACGCTTCCTCCTTTCGGATCGCGAACCGGCTCCGATATGAGACTCTTTAAGGCGCCGGTGGCACCAAAACGCAAAGAAGTCGCCTCTTATGGACTTTGTTTGGGAAATTTAAGACCCTCAATCACAATTACACCCAAAAAACGGATAAATTCGCCCCGAAAAATACGCTTCCAACCTCTCAGAAACAATATTTGATTGATTTTGCAAACAGACGGATGTTTATAAATGAGGAAAGTTTCATATAACCTCAAAAACGTTGCGTTTATTTGGTTATTTGTCGATAAAATGCCAAATACAACCAGCGAACCGCTCTTCTGATGCCTTTGTTCGCTGCAGTACTACTTTGTACCACCAGGCGGTGTCGCGAGTCGCTCTGCTGAGGCGCGGTGGCTCACTGCTGCCACCCGCTGCAGAAAACCGGCATTACCTGCGTGTTGTGTACTCCAGCGAGTATTTCGACATAAAATACCGACTTTCCTCCACCTTTTAAAACGTTGTCATGGCGATTGAAGACGACGGCGTCGCTTAATGCGTCTTTAAGTTGGAGAAAAAGATCAAACTCGTGTGTTTTCACTTAATGCCGTTGATACGTGTAATTCACTGGTGTGATGCCCATAGATCTGCCTCTTTATGAAACTATACGCGCATTAAAAAGGGCTCGTACAAAAGAACAAAAGGTTTGTTTGGAGCAGCTCGGCGGCGTAATCACCAGCCACAAACTGGTTTGTTTATCAAAGGAAGAATCAAAATTTCCTCCGAATCGAAGCAAAAAAAAAGAAGTGAGGATGATAACGGTGGAACAATGAGGCTTTGTCTCAGCCTCTCGGCTTTGTGAGCACTCCTAAGTGAAGCCAGTGTCTCCCAGTCATTGTTCAGGCAGACGCGGGTTTGAAAACATTGGACGACCTCCCGCGGGGAGAAAATCATCAGCCGGCCATTCAGATCCTCCTCGTCTCTCCCTGTAATTGTGGCTCTTTGTCCCCCTTTGCCGCCGTTCTCCTCCGCCGCTCGGCCCTCTTCCCTCAGATGCTGGCGGAGCAGGAGGCGGCCAAGGCTCGTGGCGTCGAGGCCGCCGTGCGGCTGCAGCTGGAGGAGGCGCTGCGGCAGATCGCCCAGATCGGCGCCGCGCTGGCCGACATACAGCGCCACCACCAGGAGCAGGTCGGCGCAGTGGGAGACGACCTTTACGTTCAGGTCCGACGGCGATTCTCCCCTAATTTTGTCTGTGATCAGACCGAACAGAGACGCGGTGATGAGCAGGAGGAGGTGAAGAAGGAGGAGCGTGGCGACCACCCCGAGCTGCAGGACCTCAGGGAGCAGCTGGAGAGGAGCGAGGAGGAGAGGAAGATGCTCCAAACTCGGCTGTGCGAGGCCGACGGCGCCGCCGTGCAGCTTCGGGAGGAAGGTAGCTAAGAAAAATTGTTTGGAAGCGAGCTTTATTTTGAAAATCTTGATTTAATTTCTCACTTTTGCAAGAGAAGCCAGGAACTGCCTTCTCCTCCATCTTTGTTACAGTGAAGCCAAACACCAGCAAAAACACACACTCGTTCATACGCATGTAGCAAATTTGCAGTGGCCTTCAAAATAAAAGCACTGGACTACAGTACACAGAAAGGGTCGATGCAGGCAAAGCCTCGGCCTCCCAAAGAGGTGGTGTTGTCATCGACCCCCCCCCCACACACACACACACACACACGGCCCTCATTCACATGCCGCCTTTCTTTCCTCCTTTGTAGTGAAACAGTTACAAGACGCACTGAAGGAAAAGGAGGAAAAGGAGGACGCTAATGAACCGGTGCAGGAAGCCACTCCTGCTGCACCTCCTCCCCCTCCTCCTCCTCCTCCTCCTCCTCCTCCTCCTCCTCCCCCTCCCTCCACTCCCCCAGTCAAGTAAGCAGATTTAAGCATCATTTCAAATGCTATTTCTGGCCTTCCTACAAAAACAAACAAACCAACGCGTGCGTTTCGCTCGGCGCCGCAAAGTGAATGGTCCACTCGCAGCGCACTCATCCCCTGATTGCGAGGATTTAACCCCCCGTGACCTCTCTGCAGTTTCTGCGATTTCCTGAAGAGCCGGCGCAGAGATGGAGGCGGCGCGGCGGCCGAAGCGAAGAGTGAGTCGGACGCACGGCGGCGTCCTCGCGCCGCTTAAGACCTCGTTTCTGTGAAAAACGTCGAAGCGCTCGATATTTACTGAAGGGGAGTGCGTCGACCGAGCGGCACTTCAGCACCATTTACTTTGTGCTTCTCCTCGTTGGTAGGAGAAAACCCGCCGTTATTGGACATGAAGGTGAAAGCAGTGAACGAAATGATGGAGAGAATAAAGAACGGCATCGTCCTGAGGCCCGTCAAGAAGGTCCAGGTGGGAAAATCGCAGCGAAATTCAGCAAAATATCAATCGATTTCGCTTCGAAATGAAGCAAAACTGTGATTTCTGTTGTCTGAACTTTGTGTCTGGCAGGACGACGACAGTTCCTGGAAGGTCGGTTCTCCTCCGTCGTTTTCCTCCCTCTGTAACTTTCCAGCGTGACCGTTTTCTTTGCGTCTGAACTGCAGGACCAGAGGAGCGAGAACAGGAAGTCGGCCATCGTGGAGCTGAAGGGGATGCTGGTAAAGGCCGACGCCGGCGCCAGAAGCGGGCTGAGAGTGTCGATCGGGCTCCGACCGCCTTTTTTTGTGCTCGTGTCTCAGGACAACATGAAGCAGCAGCGTCTCCGCAGGGTGCCGTCCAGGAGGGGCGGCGGGCGACACGTGGGCGAGGCCGAGCTGCTGCAGGTGCTGCAGAGGAGGCGGCGCGCCATGGGGGAGCACCAGGACCACCGAGCCCTCGGTGGTGAGAGTCCAGACAGTTTCCTCCTCTGGTCTCTGTAAATCCGTCTCGGCTTTCAGGGACGAGCGTCTTTAAGGGGGACGAATCATCCGAGACGTTTTCAGACACTCTGGGTTTGTTTTTTTCGCCACGTGATCGAAGTTTATGGGCTGCGAACGCAACACGACACACCACGCTCCCTCTCATCTACATAGATTGATAAAAATATGCTTTTAGAGCGTATTTGCCTTGTCAGCACCTGAAAAAGTGACGCATGGAGGTCCAGATATCAGCTGGTGAAACTGCGACCGTGTGTTGATCTCTCCCCCAGACTCCCAGCCTGCTCAGCAGCCCGTCCCGGCGGCGGGGGACGCTTTCTGGGCGGGGCAGAGCGGCGGCGCCCCCGTGCTCCGGAGGCTGCAACACAACAGGGAGAAGAGGGACTCGCGCGTCCGGGCGTCGGCGCTGATCATCGGCAACAACGTCTGAGGCGGGTTCAGAGCGGCGTCGGTGAATTATTGACAAACTGATGTGCAGACCAAATGTCCAAGATGCTTCTTTTGTTGTTTTTTACAATCAAATGTCATAAAAATGGATCAAAACGACATTAAAATGAATTTAAGGCTCAATATATAATCAGGTTTCAGTAAAGGTTGAAAAGAACATGAAAGTTGATGCATTTATTCAAGAAATACTTTGAATTGGACTGTTTAGATGCACTGAATGAAGTTTAAAAGGGCAATATTGTAAAACAAGTTCAATTCGAGAGGATTTCACTCTATTTTGTGTCACTTTAAGGTGCATTTTAGAGCCAAAACTCATCAGTGTTTGTGTTATTTTGTCAGATATGCCAACAAATAATGTTTTGCTGACACAAAGAAGGCAAATTTCAATGATTTGCACAACATTTATTCATGCATCTTGTGATTTTTGTAGACTTTTCGTCGTCGGTTTGGAAAAAAACCTGCAGAAATTCAAAGAAGAAGCCCCCTGGTTTGATGTTTCTGTGTCTCCAGCCTCCCTCGGTGGTCTCCTCTGCACATAACGGGTCGATCTTGATCTCTGCGGCGAAGTTCATGCAGAGAATTGAGCTGTAATTGCCTCAGTGTCTGAAATCAGTATTTAATACGCGTGCCATCGCCCCCCTCTGAGGGCAGCAGCCTGGCGGGATGCGCCTCTGCCAGACTCCAGATGTCATATTCATACATGCAGGAGGAGGGGAGAGAGAGAAAAAAACAAAGCCAAGCATCTTTTTAAAGATGCCATTTAACCCGCTCCGCGAAAAGCGGCGACTTGTTGCGTGCGGGAGGAATCGGCGCTCTTTCAGGCGTGCGTAAAAGCCGCCGTCCTTCCGTGGGGGCGCAGCGGTGGTTTCAGCTGATCTAAGTGCACGTTACAGGCTGCACGGCCATTAAAAACACACCTCCATCAGTCTCTCCCGAGGTGTTGGTGGGCCGGAGGGGTGGGGACGGTGGGTTGTTATCCCGGCCCATTAAAAGCTGCGGCCCGGAGGTGTTGTTGAGATAAGAGCCTCAGGTGATCCGCGCCCCCCCCCCCCTTTAAATGCAGCAGGTCGCCTTTTGTTTTCTCACCTCCGCGCGGGGCCCCGGTATGGATATGCGCGTGCATGCATGCATGCATGAGTGCACGCACGCACCTCGCGGCCGCCCCACCTCTGCTTTGTTAAAAGCCCCGACAGAAGGAGATGAGGCGACTCTCACCTTTGACTCGGACGCCATCCTGCCGTCTTCACACCGTTTCATGGGCCTATATTTACTGTATTTGGCTCTTTAATGGCAGGTCTGCCTTTTAGCTCCTGCACATACATTTTTGATTGTCTTCTCCTCTGGTTTCCGAGGTGTCAGCCTTAATGGGCTCGGCCCCCTCCCTGCTATTGAACACATAAAAGCCCGGGAGGGCAACGCGGCGCTGGAACGGATCCTGATGACGGTAAACACGCGTTAATGACTCGCACAAGGACGGGACGCGGATAATGCGGCCGCGTCCCTTCACGGCGCGCTTTCCTTGACCTCACTGCGGGGAAATTATGAATTCAACAGGAAGGCAGCTGAGTAAACAGCCTTGACACGCGACATTGTTGATCAACACAAGGAATAAACACGATGAAAGGGACGCTGTGGTTTTTTTCGCTCCTCTGTTTCCGAGCAAATATCAAAACAAAACCTTGACTTGGTTTATCAACTTTATCCCTCAGAAGTAATCATGTTTCCCTCTCAAATCACACTGAAAATCCTGTTTTAATTTAGGAAGGATAAATATTTGAAATAAAATATGCTGGACACGCTTCCTGAAGTCTTTAAATGTAACATTTAAAGGGATTTAAGTTAACCTTATAAATCGTGTAAAATCGGCCTTGAATTTACATATCGGACATGCAGTCATGTGTAAAATTAAAGTAAAAATATAAGTTTAAAACTATCATCTTCTAAATGTTGATTATTTTTCATTATAATAGGTAAAAAGAAAGAGTAAACTGAGTTATTATTTGCAATTTCCTAAAGCTGCGCGTGGAAAACGCCTGGTGTGTCTCACCTCCCACCAGAGGGGGCGCTGCGGCCCGTGTAGCGCCTCCCTCCCGCGCTCCTCGCCCCTCTTTGCGGCTCTCTTCGGCTGTCGGAGGAAACACGGAGGAGGGAGGAACTTTGACCACCGCTAGTTAGCAGCCAGCTAGCTGTCGTCTGCTGCACTTTTGTTCTTATTTCTGTGTGTTCGTCGCATATGCAGAGAGATGTGGTTTATTTATTTACTCAGCTGGCTGTCGTTGGTGGTCCAAATATCCTTCGTCACTCTCGCGATAGGTGAGTGAGCGATGAAACTCCCGGAGGCGCCGCGAGCTGCTAGCGGCATGCTAATGCAAGCGGAGCAAGTCATTCAGATTAAGCTGAAGTATTAAACCTGGCTCAAAATCGGCTTTGTGATCGCAGTTTTTTAGGAATAACAAAGGAAACAACGTACGAAATGCAAGTCGGAAATTTTGTTGACATAAATAATGTTTTCGTGTCCACGTATCATTGGCTGCTAGCTGCTGAGGTGCAAGAGGAAGAGGGAGGAGTAGTTTTATCCAATACTGTATTACAATGTTATATTTTTTAACACTTTGTACCTGAAAAAAGCCAGAATTACTGTTTATTCACAGTGAGAGCTGTCAAATTATTATCTTGTGTCCAAGAAGTGTTAAAACTGGCTTCGATGTGTGTAGATACAAAGATAATTTAGCTTTATTTTCTGTCCTGCTGCATTCATTATTAACCAATCATAAATCACTGATAGTGGGACTTCCGTGTTTAACTGCAGTAAACATGTGACGCACCAGTGTTTGTATCTGATCTCCTAGCGTATGTTTACAAAGTATCATGAGTAGGATTACTGATATGGCAGCTGGATGAAGGTGGGGTTTTTTTTGGCTCCCAGCTGCCTGCCTGTACACATTGCCAGGAAGTTACCTGGCCAGGTGACACCTGCTGCAGCTGTTCTGCAGCTGTCGGGCGTCTCTGTCACTCAGTGGGCCTCACTGCTCCAGCTGACGGTTTTAATCATATGAGATGATGTTTAAAGGAGCGTCTGTGTTTCCTCTCCAGCTGCTGGCCTGTACTACTTGGCCGAACTAATAGAAGAATACACAGTAGCCACAAGTCGAATCATAAAGTACATGATTCTGGTGAGTTTTTCCTCTTGTTTTCTTGGACTTGCAGGTTTGAAAGCAACCCCCCCCCCCCCCATTTTCTCACCCTGCTGGTCTGCACGTGTCCAGTTTTCCACAGGTGTGCTGGCAGGCCTCTATTTTTTTGAGGGCTTCCCGATATTCATGGTGGGAGTGGGCCTCTTCACAAACCTGGTGTACTTCGGCCTCCTGCAGACGTTCCCCTACATCCTGCTGAGCTCCCCCAACTTCATCCTGTCCTGTGGTGAATATCGTTTGGCGTGAAGGAGTGCAAAAGCGGCGTGAGACGCCGTCGCTTCGCGTCCCGCGTGGCTTCCTCCTCCTGAGCTTGTTTCCTCTGTCTCTCCACTGCAGTGCTGGTGGTGGTGAACCACTACATGGCCTTCCAGTACTTTGCACAAGAGTATTATCCCTTCTCGGAGGTAATATTGTCCCGGGTTTACCTTGCCAGGTTGGAGGTTTGTTGTGCTGATTGTTTTTGGTTCCAGGTGCTGGCGTACTTCACCATCTGCCTGTGGGTGATCCCCTTCGCCTTCTTCGTGTCGCTGTCGGCGGGAGAAAACGTGCTTCCGTCCACCATCCAGCAGCAAGGAGGTAGGGGGAATGGGGGGGGGGTTGTCTCCCTCTGTCTGTCTCTGCTCAGACTGGAGCTCCACAGCCGTGTGTCGTTTTTAGAGTTGCTCTTTAACCGTACCTCGACACCTTTCTTGGGTTACTCGGATTACTGCTGAGTACTCAAAAGCAGCCCTGCGAGCTCAGTCGGTAGAGCAAGAGAGTCTTAATCTCAGGGTTGTGGGTTCGAGCCCCGTGTTGGGCGCTCGCGTTTTCACAACGTCATCCTCTTGTTTTCCAGATGACGTCGTATCGAATTACTTCACCAAGGGCAAGCGAGGGAAGCGCTCCGGGATCCTGCTCATCTTCTCTTTCCTCAAGGAGGCCGTGCTGCCCAGCAGGCAGAAGATGTACTGAGCTGCGTGGACGCGGGGCGCCGCCTCGGGGTCCGGCGGCGTGAGGGGGGGAGCGCGTGCGGAGGCGGGAAGGTCTGGAGGGAGTCGTCTTGCGGATGAAGCGGCGGCCAAAAGGGAAAGTAAGACTCGCGGGAGACACGGACCAACCGAACAGAAGGAGCTTCCTGCTGGACGAGCCCGAGCGTTTACACAGGCCACGTTTGTCTGTCCATCTTTCTGTTTGTACTGACTGCCAACGAGTCCCGCCGGACCCCCTCGCGGTGGGGATCTGACCTGTAGCGCAACGCTTTCTTATCGTCATGTTGGACTCCATTTTTTAAGCTTTAGTATTTAAATGAATAAACATGCAGGGTTTGAAAAGAAAACGGCCGACAAATACCTGTAAAACTTGGTCTGGGGCGGGTCGAGGGTCCGTTTATTGTCCCGGGAACACTCAGTGTATTTGTAGGTGTCACGTTTCATCCCATTCTCCACACAAAGTAGCAGGAAAGACACTCGAGGGACAGAAAACAGCGTAGGGCGTGTCGGAACGGCCAGTTAGGCGCACGGAAACGCCACGAATCACTGAAATCCTGACGAGCAGCGAGAAATCGACACGGTATAAATCGACGGTTCGCAACCTGAGGTCCGGGACCCCCTTCGGGGACGCTAGAAATCGCAGAGGCGTGTCCGAGGATGCTTTGTAGACGATGGAGCAGAGCCCTTCAACTGCTCAGTGCTTTTATTTTGAAAGTCCTTGCTTTTGTACGCCGGTGGGAGTTGACGAGACCACCGGCTTTTCTCTGAGGCTGTGAAACTCTGAGCTCGTGTTCGTTTGTTCTCCGAAAAAAACCCCACAACACCGAAGGATTCGTGTTGTTTTTATCTGCTTCTTCACCTTCATTAATCACCAGCACCGTCGTCTGGCGCCCTGCCGCTCCTTTTTCTAAGAATTCATGGTAATAAACTGATTTTTGTACGTCAACTCACGAGTAAACGTCGAACGTAAAGACTTCAGATGATCGAATCCTGTGCAATGAATCTCTCTCTTTTTTTTTTTTAAACGCTTACTGGTGTTGGGGGGACAAAAGCTGCTCGGCATGGTTTTGTAAAAGAAAAACAAACAAAGACGCCGAGATTCTTTTTAACAATTGAATGGAAGGCTGCTCTGAACACGACTGTAATAAAAGGTTTTGTTGAAATAACTGCAGGATGAACGTTTTCTTCACGACGGGCTGGAGAGAGAAGGCAGAGCGACACATCAGGCTGACACGCTGTGTGCGTGTGTGTGTGCGCGTGCGTGCGTGTGTGTGTCAGTCAAAGTCCTGCTCATACACGATGCACCAGGTTGATGCGAGCGTGCACTTTGACCCCGGCCGAGGTGTGAAGTGCTTCATGAAGTGAAGGAAAAAGACAAATCCACAATGCGCCACACACACGCACACACACACACACATACACACGCGCTGGTATGTCTTGAGCTGGCGGTTCACACTCGCGCGCTGTTGACAAGCCCTCACCTGCAGCCCGCCGCGGTTCCCTGGGGGAGATCAGTGAAAGTGCAGGGCGCCGTCTGACAGGTGACCCAGTTCGCCGCGCTGCGCTCACCCCTCGCTCACCCCGACCTTCGTCTCCAGCTGCGATCAGACGTTTGCTGATGACTTATTTTGGGTTTGAGGTTAAGTTTTTATGCCCCGCAAATGGGGGAGGGGGGGCTTTCCTCGGGGCTCTCAGTAGTGTCCGGGCTGGAGCTCCTCCGCCAGGTGCATGGCCACCTCCGTCCAGGGGGAGGTGCTCCTCCCCTGGGGCCACCGGCGATGCAGGACCTCCTGGATGTCCAAGTGCTGAGAGGGAACCAGCCGGGAGGGGAACGCTCTGGGGAACAAGGCCCGCTCAAGGACGTCCGGAGGCAGGTCGGGGGCGGGCCGCGGCGTGCGGTCCCACCTGGTGCTGAGCCGAAGCCTCCTGCCGCCGCCGTCCCTCGTCAACGTCACGCTGTCCCGGAGGTCCGGCTCCACCAGGGGCTTCTCGGGCTGGAGACCGAGGAAGATGGTCCAGGGCTTCGCGGGAGGGCGGGGCCGACTGGGGTCTGGAGGGGACAGACAGTCGCCGTGGTAGCGGCTCTCCTGCACCCGGGGGGGCTTCTCCTTGAGGAGGGGCAGTCCTCTTCTGTCCGCCCACTCTGAAACCTTCTCCTTGTTGAGTTCCTGAGAAAAGAGCCGCAGAGAGATTCATCTCTGCGTGACGCTGACGTTCTCCACTCGTTGCACGCCGTTACCTTCTGATTGAGCTTCTCCTGCTTCACCGCATCAACCAGTTCTCTGTACAAGTCCTGAACCAGCGTCCGCTCGCCCATTTCCTTCCTCTTCTCCGCCTGCCACATGCAGCTCTTCAGATACCTGCCAGCACACGAAGACTTTCTCCTGAATAAAGTTCTTCACGTTCATCCTGAGTTTGTTCTGACTCTGATACCTCGCCTCCTCCCTGTGGCCCCAAATCCGGGCCAGATCGAAAGCCGTGAGTCCGTCGTTGTCCCGCGCCAACACGTCCGCTCCGGCCTCCACCAGGATCTGTGTGCAGTCCAAGAGACCCTCGGAGGCGGCGAGGTGCAGCGGCGTCTGCCCCGAGCGCGTGGTGCTGTGAGAGGGAGCCACAGTCAGCGTCCGGCAACGAGCCGGCGTCAGACGGCGTCGGACTCACAGGTTGACGGTGGCGTCGTGCCGCAGCAGGTGTCTGAGGCAGGCGGCGGTGTTGGGGGCGCTGCGGGGGGACAGGACCGCGTGGAGCGGCCGGCGACCCTCCGAGTCACTGCTGTTGACCCACGTCAGGCCGGCGTCCAGCAGATGCTGGACACTGGTCAGGTTGCCATGGAGACAGGCCACGTGGAGCGCTGTCAGACCCTGGAGGATGAAATTTTGTAATGTTGTCTTTAAATAAACACAATTTACTACCTTAATTAAATTTTAATAAACTGTTTATTATCCGTTAATGGCCCGGAAGAGGCCCTTGACTGTTGTATTTTGGTGTTTACAAGTAAACAATGACGTCAGCCTTCCACAAAGCTGTGTCGTCATCCTTGTCTGCGCCACACCTGCGCTCACGTCTGCCCTCGCCAATTAGCATCACCTGGTGGAAAACACCTAGGCGCATGCGTGTTTTGATCCAGTTCAAGCTGAACTTTGACGATGCCACGAGCGAAACTTTATTTGGAATAAATTCGGGACTTTATTGTTATCATTATTAGTAGTAGGTTGTTGTTTTTTTTTTATTACGCTCACACGGTGCAAGTGATGTGAGTTTTTGCTCCCACCTGTCCGCGCTCTCTGGCCGTCATTTGGACCCCGGCATCCTGGAGCTTTACAGCCGGGAACATGAGCCCGCCGGCGGCAGGAGCTCCGTGGGAGGAAGCCTTGCTGCGGAGGAGACACCCGTCAGCTGCTGGAACCAGTAGGCTTCAACAACACTCTGCAAACGCTCATATTTGTTCGTTATTCCTGCTTAAATCACTGCGAGTGACGCCGTGAAGTTTTGTCACAACGGGAAAACTATTTAACTTGTTAAAAAATCACAGAAACAAGTTTCAAACTGATCTTGTTCACTTTAAAAACACGCAGCGATGATAGAATAAAGAACCCGTGAGTTTGAAAGCATATCTACCAGTTTTTACGTCTCCCACGGACTCTTTTCCGGGATTTGTTACCAGTTTCCATGGTGACCGAGGGGAACGGTAACCAGTCAACGGAGCGTCGACGCTCCAACGGCTGCCATGGCAACACGGGAACAAAAGATGACGTCTGTTCTTATAAGAGAAATAAAATGATCTGTAAGCTTATCAACGTTTATTTTGAAAATTAGGCTGTTTTTAATCAGATAAGCTATCTAAAAATAAAAGTCTTTAAATATATAAACAAGAAATAACATGAGTAATGTTGGCATTCAGTAAATCATTGTTGTTTTCGTTGACAATGCTAAAATGTCTCTGTTTAGGGAACTAAAACAAAAAACTGTCCGATATTGTGTTCAACCTATGGTCTGGGGCTCCATTAGGGGGTCACTGGAGGTCAAATTGGGGGCTCACCTTTACAAGTGGCAGTGCTTTTATTTTGAAAGTTCCTGTTCTTGTTCATCATGTGTGTTTTCCGAATACTGTTTGGCTTTGCTGTGATGTTTGAGCAAATCTAAGGCTGAAGTGACACATTTAGCGGTTGTGATGAGCCGCCATGATGCCCCGCCTCCAAAGAAGGAGGGGGGGGGGGTAAAAGCCCACTTCCTGTGGTGGTTCTTTCAGCACGTGTGAATGCCTGAATCTGTGGCGGATCGTGGCAGATGAGTGATTCGTATCGACGCCGCGTCGGGCTCGCATGCTCGCGCTTGGCAGATCAATCCCGCAGGCGAAGGGGGGCCTCCGAGGGGGCGGCAGGTCCCCCCGTGTAGGGGAGGGGGTCCGGCTCCGATCGGAGCGGCGATATTCTCCATGTCTCTGCGGGGCTGACGGGTCGATGCGGCCTCATCGGCCAGCGGGCCTCCCCGATCGCTGCTGATGATTGACCGCTTGACCTCCGGCTGAACCGGGGAGGGACGGACCGCACGGACTGGACTCGGAGTTTATTTTGAAAGAGTTCTCATCACTTCCTTTGTGGACACAGATGGAGGCGTCATGTTAGTTCCTAGAGTTCAACCTGCGTGTGTGTGAGCACCTCGCCTCACACCCCCATCAGTGTGTGTGAGAGTGTGTCAGTGTGAATGGGCCAACGTGACTCACAGTGTGAAGCGCTTTGACACTTCTGAGTCCTTTAAACAATAAAAGCGTGTTTTCTTGAACGTGACCCTTCTTCTCTCAGGTCATTTTTTTCACCTCTATCTTAATATTACGAGTTTAAACAGGAATTTTCCGTCTGTTTGCAGTTTTTTTAACCGTCTCCATCAGTCCGTTTCCATCCAGACGCTCAAGCTGAGCGAATAATTCGATTGCCTCCTTTCTCTTTTGCGCGTCGACTTCCTGAACGAACGTTTCCCGGTCTTGAAACGTCGTTATTGTTTGACTTTCGTTCGTTGGCTGCGGGAGCGATCAGAGTGCGGCGGAGGGTTCAAGGGCGGGCTAGGAACCGCCACCAGCCGCAAAGCCCCCCCCCCCCCCCAGAGCCCCCGCCTTTGTCACAACACGGCATTGCAGCTCGTGGCATCTTTGGTGACGCAGGCGTGTGTGCGTGTGCGTAAACAGTGAGTACATGTGAGATATGTGTGCGTGTGTGTGTGTAGGGAGTTTTGGTATTCATGTGAGCGTGCGGTGGTCGGGGGTGGAAGGGCGCCGCGGCCGCGCTGCCCCCCTCTGACCTCGCCCCTGACACGGAGGTTGCGCGGAGCCGTTGGTCGTAGAGCCGTTTCATGTTTGACTTTCAGCACGAGTCCCTGGACGTCCACCCCCAACGTGACCCGCTTCCCCCACCCAGGAGAGCATCTGATTGCTGCACTCGGTGTGTGTGTGTGTGTGTGTGTGTGTGTGTGTGTGTGTGTGTGTGTGTGTGTGTGTGTGTGTGTGTGTGTG
>JASSRZ010000060.1:8475778-8486657 GCA_032164315.1 Malacoctenus gilli
GTGTGTGTGTGTGTGTGTGTGTGTGTGTGTGTGTGTGTGTGTGTGTGTGTGTGTGTGTGTGTGTGTGTTTGTGCATTAGCTACAGTTCATCCAGTGGCTGCAGTGCAGATTAGCAGCGCGCTGATCGGAGCCGTCTAACGCCGCTTAGGGCGCGGATGAAAACGAGCTGATAGGCCGCCGGCCCCGGGCGGAGCCTCCCATTGGTCCGCCGTCTCGTCCACTCACGTCCCCCTCTGTTTTGGTTGCTTTTTTTATGACGCGAGCTCCCGTCCGGCACCACTGAACGACTTCGCAACGCAAAGTCTTTAATCGTCGTCCTAGACATTTGAACAGGTGTGCAAGGCGGCCGTGAACCTGCACAGGTTATTATGTGTTAAAAGAGAGAGAGTGGGAGAGCGAGGGAGGGATAGAGGATGGAGAGAGAGAGAACATGGTGGAGGAGAGGATACCAGAGCCAACACACACTCTCCATGTACCTTCATATTTGATGAGCTACCTTACAAGGACCGGGGCCCCCGAGGCTCCTCAGCGCTGCTTGTGTAAGTGCGCTGATGCCCCCGCTTCTCCTCCTCCTCCTCCCTCTTCCTCCTATCCTCCTCCCTCTGTCGTTTCCCCGTCTTTTAGCTCCTCCTCTCCCCCTCTCTCTCTCGCTCTCTCTCTCTCTCTCTCTCTCTCTCTCCCTCCCTCCGTTGCTCAGCCAGGCGGCAGCGCGCTAATGCACCATGGCACATTCTGCAGCTTGGAGTCACAATGCGACCAGGCTTTACGCAGTGACCGCACGGCGACCTCCCTCAGCACTGCTGCACGGAGGCGCTGTGCTGCAGCGGGGCCTGAGCGAGGGGGGGGGGGGCTGGCATGACGGGTGAGGAGGGGGGGAGGAGGAGGGAGAGGAGGGAGGGCATAAAACAACCACAAGAAATAGTTTTAAAGCGTCAAATGACGAAATAACCTGGTAGAAAAAACACAGAATCACAGATGTGGCGAACGTGGAGATCTGAGGAAGAGGAGGAGGAGGAGGAAGAGGAAGGGGAGGAGGAGGAGGAGGAGGAAGGGGAGGAGGAGGAGGAGGAGGAAGGGGAGGAGGAGGAGTGGATGATCCTGTGGTTAACGTGGAGTTGAAACCTCCCCTCTCTCCTGCGTCCCCAACGACATGCTGCCATCACACCTTCACATGATCGCGAGCTGGTTTCCCTCCCGCTCGCGTCCTTCTCGGTCCTCACAGGTCAGCAGAAACGAGCAGGGGGGAGGAAGGGAGAGAGAGGGGGGAGGGAGGGAGGGAGGGGGAGAAAAAAGGCAGATTTCTTTGCTTCTTTTATGTATAAAACAAGATTTTTCAATTGAAATACATCAAGTAGTTTCCCAACAATTCCCTTCTTAAATATCTTAAAATGAAAAGCTTTAAGTTTGGAATTAGCAGGAAACGCCCACTTTTATCAGGTAATTACGACTCCTATGAGCGTAATAGGACCTTAATGACTTTAATTAGGACAAAATTCACTCCATAAGGTTCATATTTTATCTGCCACGTCAATATAAAACATCTTTGTGAATGTATTTGGTCAGAATTCAGCCTACACAGAAACCCTGCGGATCCCTTGAATAGACCCGTTGACTCTGACTGCTGTAACGGCTTTACATCTTCGGTCGCGTTGGAAACTGCTCTGAGAACAGTTGTATTCAATATTTATCCGCCTCTTTATGCTCCATGAACTCGGTGGACTCGGCGGTGATCGGGGTTTGAACTCTGGCGCTCCGATTGCGCGTGAAAAGCAGCGGAGATCAGCCACGCAGCGGCATCCGCACGCACGGACGCATCCCCGGAGCGCGAACGTGACACGCGGGCCCACCGGTGTGCGCGTTAAGCGTGGAAGTGCGTGCAGCAGGAGATGGGTATAAATATATTTAGGTGGTATTTGCGTGTGTGCGTGGCCGCTCCCCCCCCCCCCCTCACACGCACTCCTGTTGTCACTGACACTGTGACCCCCCCCCCCCCCCTTAATGTGGTGGTCGCTCCTCGTATCCAGGTCACGGCGCTTTGTCTTGTCCCGGTTCATCAGCGGGGCGACGCGTCACGACGCCCATTGTCCCGCTGACACGCAGGCCGAGCGCGTCCGCGGCGGCGGCGGCGCGGATAACGCGACGCGAAGGACGCAAAGGCGCACGTGATAACGATATCAGAGCGGCTTTAATGGGCGCGCAGAGGAGCACAAATGCTGTGTGTAGCCCGAGGTTATTGCTTTTAAATTAACTCTTTAAACACTCAGCCGAGCAAATTACGACTATTAATTCCTTAAGATCTGATAAAACTCAGCTCAGTCGGAATAAACCTGTAAATATGTGACTTTTTATCGTTTAAAAGACATTTTTAAATGAAAAGAAAGTTTAAAATACATCTATGAACTTTTTTCTTGAAAAAACAAACAAGATTTTCTTTGCATGGACAAAATCAGCTGATAAAATAGAGGAAAAAAGGGATTAGAAGCAAACCGAAATGATTACATGGAAAAGGACAGAATTCCACATGAAATGAAGCTGTTGTTGGTGCCAGAGGGGGAACGTTTTAAAGGGAAATGTGGGGTTTTCACGGAGCAGGAGGAGGAGGAGGCAGAAAATAGCGGCGGCCTCATCTTGACAGCGAGCGCAGCTGACATTATCAGGTTAATTATGAAGAGGGTTCAGGAGTTCAAGAGGTGGGAGAAGAATCCCCCCCCACCCCCCCCCCCCAGTTCGGCACATGTACAGCTCAGCTGCATCCAGGAGACTGAGGGCCATGAAGGAGGCGCGCAGGAAGTTTCTGGAACCTCAAGCCAGGGAGAAACATTCTTCAAACGTTAAGACAGGGGTCCCGGGGGGGGCAAGACCCCCTCATCTGTGCCTATGGAAGCCGTTGTTGCCTCAATATATAATTAAAACTCTTATTTCCAACATAAAGGCCAAAGATTTACTCCAAAGTCGTGCTGCTACAAACAGAAATGATCTCTGAGTGAGCATCAACTCCCCCGTTTTAGTCTGTAATGGTACGGTCCATGTTTTGCTTGACCTGGACTCAGCCCGAGGCTTTGCCTGCGCCGGACCAGGAAACTGCAAGATGCTTTTATTTTGAAGGCTCCTGCTCTTGAAAGTGGGAGTGTCCAACCGTGTTTGGCTTCACTGTAAAAAAATGCAGAACATTGACTCAAGTACAGCCGCTTCAAGCTGAGTAAAAGTACACATCTGGTACATCTGGTACTGCTGCCAGCAGCTGCCCGTCAGAGCTCCGCAGCCCGTTTCCTCTGATGCATCGCATGGAGTCACTTTCATGTGCGTGCACGTGATCCTCACCTCCCCTGGCATCCCCCCGCCGTGCCCACGCTGGGGCCTTGCCACTTCCTGTCCAGCTCCTCCCACCGGGGGGGTGAGGGGGGGGGGGGGGTTGATGCTGGCGTGGTGCAGAGCGGCGGATCGTGATGCCGTCTGGCATGTCGGAGGGTTTCTCTGCAGTTTTTGGAGCACGGACCCACTGAGCTCATGTGTGCGCGAGTCTGTATCCATGACGACGGCTGAAGATGGTGTTATTTACCCCACATGAACTTCGATCTCATGTTACTGATTATTTTCACGTCATTTCACTGATGGTTTGTTTATTTAGTGTCTTTATTTATTCGTCATGTTTGGCAGTTGTTTTCTAACATCAGTAATAATGACAATAAGACAGTGTAAACGATGCGACCAATCAAAACAAGGACATAATATCAATACTAGCAATGACGATAACTAAACAGGTGACAAACGAAACAGTGACCCCAGAAATAAGAATAATTTTAAAAATAATTTGAGTTTATAAAAACACACAAAAGTGGTGAAAAAGGAAAGCAAAGTTTTATAAATAAAACGTCAAAAAATATTATTAAAAATCAACTTTTTTGACTGTTTCTACGTCTGCTTTTATGATTCATCGAGCATTTTGGTGTCCTAACTTTTTTGAAATCGAGGTCATGTGTCGGCATCAGTTGCAACATGTGTGTGTGTGTGTGTGTGTGTGTGTGTGTGGGGGGGGGGGTGACATATGGCTGCGGTACAGATGTGCTGTTTAGCCGCCTGTGTGAACGTGCCAGCGTCACATTATATGTGCTATATGATCTCATTTAATCTAATGTGAAGACGTGCGGACGCTGCGCATGTGTGCCGTCCCGTGTCCACATCTGTGTGTGTGTATACGTGCAGGGTCACGCCCCCAGGGAGGGCGAGTTGAGTTGGGGGGGGGGGGCGCTCGCTCTCTCTCTCTCGGAGTCAGGTGAGGGGATCTGCGGACGCTTGACCCGAGGTCGTGGCGGCGATGGGGACGGAGGTGTGAAAAGAACCGCGGGCGCCAGAAAGCGGGTTAAATCGCACCCCGGACGCGAGTCTGGCTCCTCTGCTGCTCAGGTGTCTCCTCGCCTCGGATGAAATACTAATGTGTGGAGAAAGGGAGGCGGGACCAGGAGATCCTGAGAGGACGGGAGGCTGGCGTGAAGGGGGGGGGGTCACGCTCCTCTTCCTCGCTCTTCCTCCCCGCAAACAGCGGCAGCTCGGACCAATGAAAACACGGCAGATTTCCCCCGAGACGCTCGGCGGCGCAGCGCGCGGAGCTTCGGTGTGAAACGTCTCCAGAGACGCTGAATGTAAAGGATATTGCGTTTGACACGGACACAAGGTGGCGCACACGCGTGCAGTTCAAGGTCACGGTGTCACAGAGGAAGATGCGTTTCTGGTTCATGTTTGTCCCTCTAACTCTGGTCTCATCACGTTTACGTCCATGTAAGCTTGATTTAATGTGTTGCAGGTTCAATTTAGCAGGTTTGTTGTTGTTTTTTGTGCATTTTTCCGTCATAAAGGCATCAAAGTACCATTTTACTGGACTGTTGTTTCAATATTTGGCACCTTCATACTTAAACTTGCAGTTTTTCTCCACCAGTTTCTGCAGAACTTGTTTTGATCGACAACAAAATATAAACAAAAATGGCGGCCACGCCGAGTCCGATTCCAGTCCAGCTAAGTGGATACATGCAGCTCTATTGGCTGTTTTAATCAAGCGCCGGATTTCATTGAAATTGGGCCTGATAATGACATTTTCTCCAGCTGCATGTGAACGCTTCGTGCAAACGTCAGCAGCCCCCCCCCCCCACCCGAGGTCCCTCCACCCGTCAGCAGGTGCCGCAGAGAGCCGCTCGCTTTTATATCACTGCGATGTTGCTCTCAGGCAGCGAGAGGAAAAGACATCTCGCCTCCCCCACCCAGCTTTTAACCCCCCCCCCCCCCTCCCCCCCCTCAGCGATGTCCTCTCCAATATTACACGCCAGCAGCCCGAGAGCCGCCTTCGCCGCGCTCGCCGCACTCGCCGTGCTGCTCTGACCTAATGGGCTGTGAAGCGTCGAAGGAAACAAGGGATGGAGGGAGGGGGAGGGGGGGGGGGCACGCTCTCTCACCTCCACCTGTCGTCCGTCCCTCCTCTGCGTGCCTGTTTGTCCTCGTGTTTGTGTCTTTTTTTGAAAACGACTGAAATGCCCGGCTGGGATTTGTTCCCTCCTGCTTGTTGCGTTTGGACTGGATTATTTGGTCGCAGGAGTTGAAGTTAAACATCTGGACGTGAGTTCACGGTTTGAGTCTTGAACAAGCGCCGCTGCTTTATCACAAATTCACTGTTCCTTGATACATTTAACCTCGTTTAAGCTCAATTAAAGACCGAAACATCCTGAAAATCTCAACATTAATCGAGTATTTTGGTTTCTTCTCCTGCGTGAGTGTAGCTAGCTTTAATTACAGCTTGTTTGAGTAGAATGGCGCCATCTGCTGTTCAGTTTCAGGTACTACAGTAGAATTATGACACCAAGTAAAAGATGGGATCTAAAACTTCGTTTTCTGTGCTAAAAGAAGGTAGTTTTGCTGTTTATGGCTGAGTGAAGTTTCTGGAGGCTTGTGGTCGTTCATCCTGTCACTCAGCAGCGGCGGCGTGATGCTGCGTGTGCCAGTGTGTCGTGACATCACGCCAACAACCCACGTTGGCGTTGATTTTTTTGCCTTTCCGGCGTCTCTCGTACGCGTCGAAGGAGCTGAACACTTTCTGGCTCCAGGTCCACCGTTGCGTAAACGGGCTGTTTGTGGGCCGCTGTGACCTCGGCCGGCGCTCTGTCACGCCGCCGCCGCTGCGCTGATGGACTGTCTGTCTCTGACAGCCGCGCGTCACCTTGACGGCGTCGACCTTGGACGGTCTCGAACCGTCAACTGATGCGCGCCCTCGGTGACGCGTTCAGGACAGCGAAGCCTCCGTCAGGACGGCTTCGTTAGACTCGGAGAAAGAGAGCCGATGATGGCGGCCGGGGGGACGTCTGTCCTCGGGACGCCTGGTCAGAGTGGGGGGGGGGGGCGGCGCCGGACCCCGGCCAGCAGGAGCCCCCCCCTCACGGGCGAAGACGGCCTGACAGGGAGCGCTTGATGCGTTCGCCGGCTGGCACATAAGCGATGTGAAAAACGCGGAGCTATTTTTTGCTGATGTTAATTTGCTCCGTGTTCGGGCGGCGGTTCACAGCTCGGTCAGCCTTCCCTGATACTATATTCCCGTTTGTTTCAGTAAAGGTTCTCCCGTCACATCGCATTTAGGTCGAGATGCCTGTGAACTGTGAAAGCACCGCGCAGAGGGACCCGCCGCGCCGCTGCCGCCGCCGCCGCTGCAGGGTCCTGGGGTCCGCCGGTTGAAGGGGGCCGCACAGGACTTCCAAGTTTTTCTGCTGCAGGATGAGAATGTTGAAGAAAAATCACTTTTACGGCACCGATTCAAACACAAAATCCTCCTTTTATTCCTTTTCTTGCTTGAATAAAGACCAAATAAAAAGCCTTCGATGACTCCCATTAGCCTCTACTTTTAAATTTTTTAGCATTCAATGAAATATTTAACTGTAGCATGCGATGAAATGAAGGTAATGTACATTTTTTTGGCGAGTAGTTGCTCAAACGATGAACGAAACACAGTGAGGAGTAATTAAATGACTGAAAGGTTCCTTTTTAGTCTATAAAAATCACAGTTTACTAACAAAACATCAAGTTTTAATCATCTAAATGCGTCTGTGATGTAAGAGTGAAGCTCTACCTGTTTGGAGCGTCCAGCAGCAGCAGCAGCAGCAGCAGCAGCAGCAGCAGCCCTCGAGTGTGTGTGTGTGTGTGTGTGTGTGTGTGTCCTCGAAGAAGCAGCAGCGGCGGTGGCGGCGGCGTCTCCGTCTTTATAGCGAGCCCCCCTCGGTGGGCCAGCCGAGCCCCTCGTTGTGCTTCTTAACTCTGATTTCATGAATAATTCAGCAGGCGCTCCGACCCTCCGACGAGCCCGCTAATTGCCGCGGCTTTTTATGATGAATATTTTCATTATTACCTCCGTTTATTATTATTATTACTGTTATTATTGTTGTTGTTATTCCCCACTGGGCCGCTGTGCCATTAACCCTGTAATTAATTTACAAACACAATCCGGGAAGATTAATTGAAAAGGCATTTGGAGGGAATTAATTCGGAATACAAACACATTCCCGTAATAAATGGAGCTCAGTGGAGATATGCTAATACTTCCTCTCACACCGGTGGAGATAAATATTGATAACACACCGCAGCGTCTTCATGACTCACTGCAGTCGCTGCTTTAATCCTGTTGTGTTGTTTTTTTTAAATCTCATGTCCTGTGGATGTTTTTTTAATCAAACTGATTGCACACAGAGCAGCAGCCTCCCTCTGTGTGTGTGTGTGTGTGTGTGTGTGTGTTTGTGTGTGTGTTGCTTTAAAACAGCCAGCAGCTGAGTGTGTGTCCGTCCGTGTGCGTCTGTGTGTGCGTGTGCCTCACAGTGAAGCGGTTAAACGGAGGTTAACACGTGTTGAGGCAGAACACAAACATAATTAGGTCGCATTAAGTTCATGACTCGGTAAATTTCTCTCCTCGGACGCGGCGTCTTCGCGTTTTTCCGCCGCCGTCACGTTTCCGATCAGCTCGCCGCTGTTTTTTTTTCCTTCCTCCTCCTCGCCCAACATGTTGACATAAAAAATACACTTGCATCTAAAATTGATGGAACAGCTTCACTTACTACTTCCTGCGAACCCCCCCCCCCATCCCCCGTCCCCCCCCCCCTCAACATGCACAGATATGCTACACAGCAGCTACGTGAGACACTTGGTATGTTCCAACCAGGCCTCATTTCTTATTCATCCAGCTTGTTGTATCTGCAGCGATAAATAAATAAATGGCGATTTATGCTGGAGTCACTGCGAGCTAAACTCAGAGAGGCAGATTCAAGGGGCTACGTGCCTTGCTCAACGGCCCGCCGCCCCGGTGGTTTGAACCCACGACCTTTTTTCTTCGATCGTGCACAAGGACGTGGTTGAAGCGTTGAGTGGAGTAGGATGAAGGCGGCGGCGACGTCGAATTCGTGAGGTCGGGATCGGCGGCTTTGCTGATCTTCAGCGGCGACGGCGTGCAAAACGACACCCGCGTTCACGCCGCAGTCTCCAAGAACGCCAGAAAAAGTTGCGCGATTCGGCGAGTTGGAGACACAGCCGAGCGGCTATCGGTCGGGATTCGCGGGACCGAGTCGACGCCAAAAGTTTCATCCGCCGACCGTGCGGGCCGACGTCTCCGACCACCGCTCGTCCTTCTCGTTCAACAGCTCTCCCCTGTCTCTCTCTTGGAGGCAGTTGCCATGGCAACAGGAGCAGATGTTGAAGGGAGTGTGACGAGATTTGAACTATCGACCTTTGGCTTTAGAGGGGTAGCGGAGGGGAGAAAAAAAAAAGAGGAGGAGGAGTATAAAAGGCAGTAATGGATATGGATTTGCGGGCCCTGCCGCGGCCTGGCGCGCCATATGCCGCCGCATGCATCTTTTATGATGTGGGCCTACTTAGTTCAGCGGCGCTCGGATGATTTACTCCGCTCCGGGGCTCTGGGGGGCTTCGCAGCGCTGCACACGGATACTGTACGCAAACAATATACCCCTCAGTCCTCCTGTAGCAACACACTGCGACACGTCTCCGTCACGCAACAGGTTTTCACCTCCGAGTCGCCGGTGAGGTCGATAAATCGGCGCGCGGCCGACTTCGGGGCCTGCGGTGGAAAACGGACGCCCAACCGGCGACGTGTGACTCACACGGCCAGCCGAGCGGGGAGCTGATCTGACAGCGCCGGATGCATGTATGCATTAACGGCCGCGGGCGGGACCTGAGTCACCGCCGCGCTACAGTAACCACACGGCGGGCGCCGTTCCTGCGACCGAGCAGCCGCTCAGCCGCTTGTCCGCGCACGTTAACGCGCGCGGCGTCGGAAACGTCTTCGAATTTTGTGTTTTTGTCCATTTGGAAATGCTGCAGTGGTTCTCAACATGGGGTCTGGGACCCTGTTTAGAGGCACCAGCGATCACATCAAAGGTCCTGACCAGAACAGGACAATTAAAGGCTCCTCGTTGCTTTTATTTTGAAGGTTTTCTGAAAGGAACTTGATCGTACAGTTCAGTTTAAACCTTCCTTGACGTTTTGGAGATGAAATGTGAGGGAAAAGTTGGGAACTGGTGCATTATGGGATGGATTTACGTTGAGGCAGTCGTGTCCTTTAATGATGCACATCGTACGCGTGTTGGATCGGCTCTTCCTGAGTGGGCGGAGCCCCGATTCGCAAGCGCTTCCTCCACGTTGCAGCACTTCTCCTAGTAAATCTAATTTTCATCATCCGGTGTTTTATTCAGGGCGTGAACGCTGCCGATCGTGTCACCCACAGGCAGGAGGAAAGGTGCTTCCCGCGCCGACTTGATTACGCACAATCAATGTTTCATCCCTTCCTCACCTCCGTCCGAGCTGCGAGTCCCGCTCGGCGCCGGCGCATCAAACTTTCATGACCGTAATCGAGATAAAACCAGGACGGCGTGAGGAGAAGTGGGAGGAGGGACGTAGGAAGAAGGCTGATCCGGGTCTTTCTATACTGGTGGGGACCTGAACCTGACAAAAATATGAATGGAGGCATCGTCGGAGAAACGGGTGAAGATTTCGGTGCAGCTGAGTCTGCAGGAAATGAATCAAGTCAGTTCAATGTCCTCAGAAGACTTGGAAACATGATTTGTATGTGAGTGTGTGTTTGGTGTGTTTACCTGTACTTCTGGGGACAAAAATAGGGGTGTTAAAAAAGGAATCACCGAGTCTTTGAATGAAGACACGAGTTTGGTTGAGCTAAATCTGTTAGTCGTCAGCAGGAAATGAGTTTTAATCAAAGTTTTGTCCCCATAAAGCCACAACCACAATTCGTGTGTGTGTGTGTTTTGTGTGTGTGCTTCCAGTACAAGCGAGGACTTTTTGAACCGAAAAAAAATGTTCTTTTTTTTATCCGGAGATTACCAAAAGAAACATTTTGTTCTGCTGAGGCAGTTTAAATGAGAGTGTGTGTGTGCGTGTGTGTGTGTGCATGAGTGTGTGTGTGTGTGTGTGTGTGTGTGTGTGTGCACGTGCTCGTGCTATGTTCTCACAGCCACATTCGGCTGCCCCCCCCCACTCCCAGCCTTATATAACGTAGCTTAGATAAGGTAATTCGAGGATTTGCTGCAGTGTGTGTTCGCGCGCGTGCGGCCCCCGCTTGTGTGTGTGCACGTGAAATCTCTGGCGTTACCTCTCAGGGACCTCACCCCCTGACTCCCCCCCCCCCCCCCACTCCCTCCTGTGCGAATGCTGACCTTGTCTGAGTCCTTATTCCAAGTCCAATCCGGACTAACGGACCCTAATTTCGGAACAAAAGTCCTGGTTCAGGTGAGAGGTGAGACGTGAATTGGAGTCGGAGGTGGGATTCGTGTGTGTGTGTGTGTGTGTGTGTGTGTGTGTGTGTGTGTGTGTGTGTGTGTGTGTGTGTGTGTGT